>NEWO01000102.1:1725775-1739940 GCA_003013225.1 Phalaenopsis aphrodite
TTTGATCTAGAAAGGGTAGCAGAAAATGATTTTTCTTAGCGGTAAGATTTAATTTTCTATAATCAATACATATTCGCCACCCTGTAACTTATCTAGCAGGTATTAATTCATTATGTTCATTCACAGTCACAGTTCCTCCTCCTTTCTTAGGAATGCAATGAATTGTACTAACCCAACACTATCTAAAATAGGGTAGATAATTTCAGCATCTAACCACTTTAAAATTTGTTTCTTAATAACTTCTTTCATAACAGGATTCAATCTCCTTTGAGGATCAGCCTTGGGTTTACAGTTCTCTTCCATATGAATTCTATGCATACAAATTGAAGGACTGATTCCTTAAATACCAGTTATTGTCCATCCAAAGGCTTTCTTAAAATTTTTCAGAATTTTCATCAATCTATCTTCTTTTTCCATCGTTAACTTTGAGAAAATTATAATTGGTAAAGTTGAGGAATCTCTTAAAAAGACATATTTTAAATGATCGGGAAGTAACTTCAACTCAAGTTCTGGAGGTTTTTCAATTGATGGAAAAAATGATTTATCTTTGTCTATCATGTCCAAAATTTCAAAGATTTCTCGAACATTGTTTGAATCTTCCTCAAAAAGATCTTCACATTGATATAATTTCTCTTTTGGCTCGTGTTCCAAATCTTGTACTTCAGATTTTTCTTTCATATCTTGTACTTCAAATTTTTCTACATACTTAGTTCTGAAATGGCATTCACTCAGATATCTTATAACATTCATTCTATAACATTCATCATCTTTAACTTTTACAGGATATTTCATTGATCTTGAATGTTAAAAGTAACAGTTTGATCATTGATGTGCATTGTTAATTCCACTTTCTGCACATCTATCATTGCTCTTCCTGTGGCTAGGAAATGTCTCCCCAAAAAGATAGTTATCTCTTTATCTTCCTCTATATATAGCACAATGAAATCAAAAGAAAAGATAAATTGATCCACTTTCACTAGGACATATTCTATAACTCCTTTAGGGTACGTTATTGAACGATCTGCTAACTGCAGAGTTACAGTAGTAGGGGTTATTTCTCCTAATCCCAATCTTTTAAATATTCATAATGGTATAAGGTTAATGCTTGCACTTAAATCACATAAAGCTTTCCCATAAAATCTCTCCTATTGCACTTGGAATTGTCAAGCTACCAGGATCTTTAAGCTTTCCAGGAAGCTTCTTCTGAATTATAGTATTGCACTCCTCACTAAGTGCAACAGTTTCATTATCTTCAAGCTTCCTTTTTCTGTTGAGAATATCCTTCACAAACTTTACATAGCTCAACATTTGTTCTAAGGCTTCAACAAATGGAATATTAATTGTAATAAAAATCTCCAGAAATTTTGAATATTTCTTATCCAACTTCTGTTGAAGAAATCTCTGAGGAAATAGAGGTGGTGGTTTTTTTTAAATCAATTTTAAGTGGAGAAATAGGTCTTTCAGAATCTTTTGGAGCATTCTCTTTTGATTCTTCAATTTCTTCTCTCTTTGCTTCAGTTTCTTTTTTAATCCTACCTTCCAACTCTCTTTTTCTTCTAAGTTGAACGACTTTTACTTGCTCTTTATTCTGGTCTTTCGGATTTGTTTCAGTATTACTAGGAAGTGTTCCTTTGGATCTATTACTTAATGAATTTGTGATTTGTCCAAGTTGATTCTCAATATTTCTAATCGTAGCTCCTTGAAATTATAACAGATTTTCCATTTGTAACACCACTTCTTCTATAGATAACTTCTTCTCCTTAAATTGAGTATTACTGTTGAAACCTGGAGGATAAGTAGATCTATAATTATTATTCCTATAGTTGTTCCAGTTTCCCAATGGATTTCCTTGATTGTTCCCCTATTACTTATTATTACCACCCATAATATTATTCCAATTAAAGTTGGGATGGTTCTTCCAACCTTGGTTATAATAATTTGAATATGGGTTATTCTGTTTGTTATTTATAGCATTCAAAATTTCTAATGATGCTTGAGAATCTACCATTTGACCTAATGAATTCTCTTCAATCATGGAAATTGGTTGAGAAAAATTCATTCCAAATTGGCCTAACTTCCTTGAAATTGTAGAACTTAATTTGCTAACATAGTAAATGCATCAGATTCTTGAATATTGGCTACTTTGTTTGGATTTACCCTCTCAGAAGGCCATTGAAAATTACTGGAATATTATGCAAGTATATGTATCGTTATTAAGTAATATATGACTTTTAATGAAGACTTGAATATCAAACCCACAGGGAAATACACAATATTCTCTATTGAACAACAAATTTTTTATTTTAAAAAGACAATTACTTAAACTAAAGATGTATTCGCAGTAATTAAAATTCAAATATTTTTGGTATTTTTGATATTTTGACAAAAAATTAACAATTTAAAAAGATAACTTGAGATTTTGTAAAAGAAAAATACTAAATTTGAAAATATATTTCTCCTTATCATGAATCAGTAATAAGCATAAGAATTTTGTTGTGGTAGTATGCAATTTGTGTTGTGCCAAATATGAGCAATTATATTCTTTACCCTTACTAGAGATGCTATAAAGAACATTGGTTAATTTAAAGTTTGAATAGTTCTGAAGGCTAGCTAGGCATGGAAGATACCAGCTCTCACTCTAGAGTTCCCTCGATTCCCTTCACCTAGGGCTAACATCTCAAATCAGAACCTAAAACAATAAACCAAGTTGGGGGCTTTAACCTGTCACTTTAAAGTCCTCTAACTCTGCACCCTTCAAAGATTATTTCCCTATTTATTTGCATTAAATCATTGAATTACATTCTCATTCATACAACCTCATGTGATTCTTTCAAATTATTGACTAAGACAATACCAGCCCAGTTCTTACATGTTCTCACAACAAATTTTAACATCTGGATAGGCCAATTAAAGAAGTAAATGAAGTTCATGGACTTAAATCATCACAACTTCTTCCAACATTAAAGATCAATACTCTCCACAACTTCCATCCAACACTTTAATTACTCATAATTTTATGAAGAAAAATAAAGAAACTACTCAGAATCCATGTAGAAAATAAAACCACACTTTAGTTTAAAAGTGAAAATCATTATCAAACTAATAAGAAGTCTCAATTAAAACCAAAAGTAGTTCAAAACAAAAGATAAAAAAATTATCTCAAATCCTCCACCAAACTCTTGAAGTTCCTTTGAATCTCTTCTCTTTTACAACACTCTCAAAATAAACTAAAAATAAAAAGGATAAAGTAAATTTGTGGTGCCTGAAAATCTCTCTAAAACTCTCTCCTTTACAACACTTTTCAGAACTTTCAAGCACTTTTTCAGAACTTTCAACCACGCTTTAAAAGTCTCAACTTTCTTTTTTTATAAATCTTCAAGAGGTGTCTTGATAACTCTTCAAAATGTGTCCCAAGTCGATGTATTCTCCAAAGGATGCCTCCTTTCATAAGTCTTTTAATAATATTTTCTTTTCCAGTGGTCATAACCACCCTCTTTAGCCAATAGGTGCCTCAAATACCTCTTCAAAATTCAGCCAAATGAAGAAAACCGCGAAATAACTGCCTCTGACGCTTAAGCATGGGGCCTTTGGCGCTTAGGCGCGGCCTTCTCTATTTAACCGGCCCTTAAGCGTCAGATCTGATGCTTAGGTGCCACAACACTTTCGCACAATTTCCACCTCTTTGCTCCAAATTTGATCATTTTTTACTCCTTTTAGCATTTTTCACTTTTTTACTTATACCTGAAAGAAAAACACACAAATACCTTCCATTAAAGTGCAATATCTCAAAAATAGGTATAAAAATATGTTTAAAACACTATATATTTTACGGGTATCACCTAAGCACGGAATTAGGGACCAAACTATGGATTAGTCATAATTTTTATGCACTTGGAAGAGAGTAAAGAATAAGATTGCTCTTATTTGGCACAATATAATTTCATATATAAATTTAAATGATTTTAATTTTTTCACAATTCATATGCTCGTTGTAAATGGGAAGGATGCTTTCTTAAATTCAAACTCTTCGTCATAAAAATTTTGTTTAGTTTTAGTAAATTTAACTTTGAAGTTTAGAAATTAGTTTAATAGACTTAGTTCTTTTATTTACATTTCTACTAGCATTAATTACACTCATTTTAACTTGTCTTTCTTACTTTAATTTTTATAGTTTGAATATTGTGATTTATGTTATTATCATAAGAATTTTCATCTTTCAAACTAAGACTTGATAGTAGTAGACTAGAATTAGTCTAAGGGATTTCTTACTGCGCTTCTCTATGAGATCAATACTGGGGTTTTTAAAAAAAGCCCTGTATTACTTGAAGCGATACGTGCACTTGCGTAGAACCCCTATTATGTGAACCATTTTATATATTTTATATAACATTTCAATTTTACACATATAATACTTAATACAAATTGGGTGAAGTTTTTGGCCATATTTTTTAAAGCAAAATTACTACGTAAATTTTAGGAAGGGTCAAATTTTTGACATTGTTACTGAGGATTTAAATTTACATAAAATGCACAGAAAAACAACACACACCAGGGGCGCATTAATTTCCCTTACCGGATGAGTAATATAATTAGACACAATCTTGATGTCATGAACATTGAGAAATTTTATTTTGACAATATCTTCAACGTTGTGTTGTATGTTAAATAAAAACTAAAGATATTGTGAATACCATATTAGAATTGAATGAGATTTATAAGAAATGGGAGTTAAAAATCCAAGAAACTACTGTTGTTAAACTTATAAAAGCTAAAGCAGAATATTATCATACTTCAGCTTAACAAGAAACAATTTGTGAATGGCTCCCAAAATTAAAATTTCTTAGTGAATATGCTTCAAATTTGAGACATCGTGTTGATATGAGAGAAAAAATAGTATTTGGAATAAAAAGCCAGGACTGTCATATTTTCTTATAAAATTTGATATCAACTGCATTTAGCTTTTTACCGAGTGAAATACATAATTCATGGATAAAAAAGTATGTTTTTTAGAGATTTATGTGTAGCTCGTTTAAACTTTGATGACGCAACTAGAAGCAAAAATTTTAATATTATTGTGCAAGCTCAAAATAATATTCATATATATTTTTCTTGATTCAAAGGAGCATCTATTGGTACATCAATCATACAAGATAATAACAGATAATCAAGTGCAGTATCATTAGATGTATCTATTTGAGAGGTAATAACCTATGCACTAGGTAATTATTTTGTTTAAAAGAATGCCAAATTATGATAAAATAACAATTTAATTAAAGATTTTTTAATAGATTAATGAGAATTGTGAAGAATAAAGCTCCACTAAAACGCTCAATATAAGAGGCATAATTATTGCATGAGACTACAATATTCTATTCTTACTGATTTTAACAAGAAGAACCGATGAAAGAACTAGTAGGTGCGGTGCCTCCATCAACATTTATATTTTTCAATAGTTAGGTGAAGCATCAAGAAAGTGCACATGCCATTATCATAGTGATCAATAGCTTTGAGCAATGTAACTTTTTTCTCTTCTCAATTGTGACAAAATTCAACTATATATTGTGTAAAACCTTTTTTTAGTAGTAGTTGTTCACCTTTTTCAATCAAATATAATTGTCACTTAAGTCATAGAATCTTCAAAATGCTAAAAGTTTATTTATATTATGTTAAATCTATATGATAGAATATCATAGGTTAAGAGATAGAGACTGATTTTCTTCCATGATTTATAACACACGTAAGTTATAGTCATTCATATGTTTATTTTCGCTAATTTGAATGAACAAAAAATATGATTTTTTAAGAATTCAGATATTCATAATCAAAATAAAGTAGTGGTGAAATAAGGCTTAATAGATCTTGATAGGAGACCCATGCACATCATTAAAAAATATGGAATAATTTAAGATGTGAATGTTATAGGTTTCATACAAGATCCTAGTCAAAAGAAAACAATACTAGTAATTCTAATGTTTGTGTTAAATCAATTTATAAAGTGGATGACAAAATATATTATTACGGGATTCTACAAATGTTATTCAATTAGAATATTCTAGCTTCATTAAAAGAAGTGTATTCATGTTGAACTTTGATTGGTTTGATCCAATTCCTACCTGTGGAAAAAGGGTAAATCAATCATATACTAAAGTAGAATTTAATTGAATATAAGATGCACTACATTTGACTTTTTCATTCTAGAAAGAAAAGCGAGTTAGGTGTGTTATCTTCGATATCCCGATAGAAAAATAAATAAAGTTGACTAGCAATACTCATAACTAGTAAATCTAGAGTGATTATTAATATTCAGAACACTATTGAGCCTATTCTTCAAGAATGAGAAATGTCATTTTTATGCACTCTACTCAATTCTACTCATGAATAGATAAATTTAGAGGATGTTAGTGAAAGAAATTAATCTCAATGAGTATGACTAGTGATTCTTTGGACGAAAAAAATTTTAAGTATATCCTCTAGTCACTCATCAGATGAGACTGTTTAAGATGTGTAAATTATTAAAATTTATCTAGTACTATAAAAAAAATTTGGATAAATTATTTTATCTATATTATCATCAAAAAATTTTAGTGATATTTTCCGGTGTGGTAGTTTGTAGATTGCATTTTACAGCTTCACCTTTTGTTTATTGTGTAGATTTGTGTTTTCAGTTCTAATAGTTTGTAGATTTCTTTTTACATATTGTTAGTACTTTCATTTGATGTTTTAAGTTATATTTTCATTTTTGGTAGTTTCTATATTGCAATTTATATTTTCACCTTTTTATTGTTGGGTAGATTTCTAATTTTGATTCTAGTAGTTTGTAAATTACACTTTAAATTTTTCTCCTTACTTTCATTTGATGTTTTTACTTATATTTCTAGTTTTGGTAGTTTTTAGATTAACCTTGAAGTTTTTGCCCTCTATTTACTATTTAGATTTTTGTTTTCAAGATTGGTGATTAGTACATTAAACTTAATATTTTGATCATTCTTTCATTTAAAGTTATGCGCGCTAATTAATTTTTCTTATCTTGTTACGGATGGTTCCTGAAGGTAAAGATGATCTCCCTCTATGTGGGGCATATTTGGGATCAGTATAAGAGGAAGACCCTCATCAGACGATGAGGAGACCCCTTCAACAGAGGCTGGGTAAACTAGTTATATGTTGTCGCATAGAATGAAAGTGATGTTATCAGTAGATTATAAAAACCATTGCCAAAGGTTCATTATTGCCTCATCATTCGATGAAGAAAATTTGACAGACTGGTAAGAGAGGAACAATGAAGGATTAATGCTCACATTCAATCTAGTGAAAGAAAATCAAACCATTTTAACCCTTCAAAAGAAGAAATCAAGAGGAGAATCACCTACAACTTAAAAAAAAACATGTCTATGAGAAGTCTTTTGCCCCAAGAGATCTTGTGCTAAGAAGTCGATCTAGCAGCTCACGGACAGGCGTTCGTCAAGTTGCACCAGATATGGACCGATCCATACATTATTGATCAAACGGTCACCCCTGGAGCTAACAAGTTGAAGAACTACACCTGCAAAAGAGTCATCGAACGTGGAGTAAAAATTATATAAAGCAATTTTTTCCTTAGAAATTTCTTGTTTCACCATAGAAAAATAATAAAGAGGATGGTTTCATTCCAATGAGCTTATAATTTTCTCCCTTATGAAAATTTTAAAACATAAATTGGCTAATTAAGTGTATTATCTCAAGTTTTAATAACACTCAAAAGCTTGCAAATTTTCCATGCTCCAATGATTAGCAAGTAGTGAAGCCGACAATCACACCTAGATGTTTGATCGACAAGAAATAAAATTAAACAAACTTCAACACTCATGTATCATGGAATTTTCTCTAAACTTGGTTGGGTATAACTCTGGAGGTTGCTCCCTACCCATTAGGGACAAGCTCTATGAAGGATACTGTGAAAACCACTTCAGAGTCAAGTCTTGGTGGTTTCCCTTGCAAAAGCAACAAAAATATTTACTTAATGAGCTTAGCACAGAGGGTATTCTATACAGGGTGAAGATCCAACCAAGTGAATGAGAATTGAAATGTGTTAGAGACGAGACAAGTATCTACACCGAAAATGACAACGACGCATGTCATATGATCAGTACAAAACTTTTGAACGACCAACAATGATGCAAGATGTACGATCGGTGTTCAAAAATAAAAATTGACCCTCACCCAAGCAACTAAAACCTATCTCTAAGCTCAGGACAAGTGAAGCTCTGGATGTGGTTCCCTTTCCAGTAACCACAAACTTCATGAAGGGTACCAAGTAAATCACCCCTGAAGCAAACCATAGTAGTTAGGACGTTCGAGGAACTACCCAATTGAGCAAATGAGATGGGGGTAGAATAAAACGTGGGTTGGGCGAAGAAAAACATCAAAACCAACCAAAATAATTTCCATAATTGTCAAGCATCAACTATCACACACAAGCCACAAGAAGTAAATAGTAAAAATATAGCAAAGGTAAAAATGAAAAAAATGAAAAAAAGACTAGCCAAAGGTCGTATTCTATTTCATTTTTTTGGTTAATTACAAAATTTTTATTTTCTTAACAAAACTTTTACAATTCAAGGTTTTTCATTACAAATTTCATCTGTTACAAAAAAAGAAAAGAGAAAAGAGAAAAGAATCAGAGTTTTCGAATCACATTTTCAAAGAACCATCATGTGCCACTCTCTCGCTCCCGAACACATCATCCCTCCTGGCAAGTGTAGAAAGAACAGAGAGAAACTAGGAAAATTCATTGAGGTTGGGGTAATTCAGGTCTACCATGCTAACCCGCACAAATTTGTTGATTGCCAGTTTCATGTCAAGTTGGAGATGCTTGGTCTTCCTATCAGCAAACTCCTTTGTTGTCTTCATCGTCAATATCTTTTCCAACATAACTTTGCTCTTATTTTGAACGTTTGAGAGTCACTTGAGAAATTTCTCTCATCCTTCTTGACTTCCGTCACTCGGGCTTCTTTGGCGGTCACCTGCTCCTCCACTGCTCTCACTTGAGCCCTCAGAGTTGACCTTCTTCTCTGCCTTATATCGACCTCCATGGCATAAAGAAAGTGGGAGGTCAGAAGATGTGTGCTATGGAGCTCAACAAGTGATAGAGGCTGACTGAGTGGCAAAGGGCTTGAGGATCACAGTCCTTCAATTACTTTTCAAAATTTTCAGACCAAAGGACGTACATAATGGTTGAAGTATATTTTTTTGCAATTGAGTTGATGGGGTACCAGCTCTTTTGTATGTCAATTAAAGGGAAGTGGGAGTCCTTGGTGGTGAATATTTTTGGTTGCTCTCTCTGCATATGGATCTAACCCTCTGAAGGCGGGAAAATTCCATCACCTGATTCACCCATTAGGCCTTGTTTTTTCTCTGGCAGGCCTTATAAATATTAGCAAGCTCAACATAAAGTTCAAGTTTTGCTAGAGCTTCTTCCCCTTTAGTGCTTCCTTAGCAGTCTCCACAGTTTCAAGTTCTAACTTAGCCTCAGCTTCTTCAGAAACTCCAGAGGATGTTCAACTGGCCTCCCCTCTCGCAGCATGATCAATAAAACTTACGAACACATCCCACCGCGGAGTGGCCATCTCCTAATCTGATTGATCACCCAAGAAATCTTCAGCGTTGTCCCTCAAGCAGCTGGGTTTCTGGTCATCTTCTTTTTCTTGAGCTCTAAAAAAAATTTATCTCATCGTGTAAGTTTTTGTCCCATAATGATAAGTTCTTAAGTGGAGATCCTTTAAATAATGATGATAGTTTTAGAAACTGAGTGAATATAATCCAAACCTAGGAGATTGGTGTCAGATCAGATGTCAGCCTCCTCCTCCTGAAACTCTAAATATGCTTGACATTGTATTTTAAATGGGCTTAAGAGTGCATATATTCTTATATCCTACAATGTCAACATAAATAGCACTTGTTGCTTCTAAAACTCTGAGATGGATCCTAAACACCATATTTATTTTTAATGCGACTCCTCTTTTAAACGCCTTATAAGATTTCTCCCTTGGGCTGAGGCTTACTTATTTAAGCCCATTGTGATCCAAATTCTTAGTCACCTAAGTGAAATACATAATAGTAATGTTATTATCAAATGCCTCTACTTTTGGGCTTCTCGTTATCTCATCTATCATATCTAAAGAGAAGGAAATAGTAGAATATATGAGTGATTACTATAGCTCGTATACCAGTTTCCTTAGAACAAGAAAGGCTATCCTCTTTGCAATACAAAAATGGAAAAAAAAGGGATCACATTCTAAATGAAATTATTTTCTTTTATTACTCGGCGCTTTCTTACCTATATATGGATAGTTAATTTGTGTGACATTGTTTGTGATTTTGCAGGTTTTGAATTCTTATGTTTTGCTAGGAAGTATTATTGTAACTTTATTCTGTTGAAGGGTGATGGTGATTACTTATTTTGAGGAGCAAATTACTTGGTTGGGACTGTGTTAAGGCCCTCCCCTTTGCCTTGCCACTTCGGCTCTTTTTTACAATTGTGCTTTTTCTAGGTTCTACAAGGTGATGACATTTCATTTATTTTCTTTGTGAAAAGATATGAGAGAACTTTTTTTATTAATGAAAAGAGGGGTATAATTACTCATTACAGGACTTACTGGTAAAGAAAGCAATAAAAACATAATACAACAGAAAAGTAAATGAATAATAACAAAATATAAGAGACAGTTAATCTCTCTAATTTAAGGGGAAAAATAAATAGAGATTTTCAAGATCCCTCACATAATTTATAAACCTCTAAATATAGAGTTATAACAAATAATGAATATAATCATTAGCATTTTCAAGATCTTTCAACACTCCCCCTCAAGTTGGGTTGTACAGATTGTACATGCCTAACATGTTACATAATTCTTCAAAGTTAATTCTTGGGAGAAGCTTAGTGAGGATATCTGTTGTTTGATGTCGGGAAAGAATATATGCAAGTTAGACGACTCCTCTCTCAAGGTTTTCTGAGATGAACTGTTGATCGATCTCAATGTGTTTCATTCTGTCATGGTGTACTGGATTATTTGCAATGCTGATGGCTAACTAGTTGTCGCATTGTAGTTTGATAGTTTTTTCAGTTAGTATTCCGAGTTCATTGAGTATTCATTGAATCCACTTTCATTCGCAGATCCCGAGTGCAAGATCTTTGAATTCAGCTTCAGCGCTGCTTCTTGATACCACAGACTGTTTTTTGCTTCTCAAAGTGACTAGGTTTCCCTAGACATAAGTGCAATAGTTAGAAGTCGATCATCGGTCTGAAACATCCCTTGCTCAGTCAACATCTGAATACACTTCTATACTGCGATCCTTATTCCTTTGAAACAGTAGCCCTTTGCCTAGAGTCAGCTTGAGGTATCTTGTAGGGCTATTCATGAATTGGCTAACAACACTAATAGAAAAACCAATGTCTGGTCATGTGTGTGAGAGATAGATGAGTAGATTCACGAGTCGCTGATATCTCCCCCTATCCACAGGTGCTCTATTTTTCTTAGTGTCGATTTTCTTGTAGGGATCTATTAGAGTATTGACGGGTTTGCAACCGAACATGCATGTTTCCTTCAACAGGTTCAATGTGTATTTCCGTTGTGAAACTAATATTCCTCTTTTTGATTGAGCTAGTTCCATGCCGAGATAGAACTTTGGGTTTCTGAGGTCTTTGATTTCGAATTTCCAAGTGAGAAGCTTTGTTAGATTTGTGAGTTCTTCTTCGTGATTTCTAGTGAGGATGATATCGTCTACATATACTATTAGAATTGCAATCTTCTTTTCGGGAGAGGTTTTTATGAAGAGAGTGTGATCTGCCTGACACTGAGTACACCCGTGTTTTTTCATTGATTTTGCAAATCTATCAAACCTTGCTTGGGAGATTATTTGAGGTCGTACAATGATTTTTGGAGTTTACAGATTTTCTTGCTTGGAAAGGATGCTTCTAGTTCGGGAGAAGCTTCCATTTAAACTTCTTCTTCCATATCACCATTTAGGAAATCATTTTTCACATCGAGTTGATGTAGCTGCCAGTCTTTACTTGTCGCGAGTAGGAGAAGGATTCTGATGGTATTAAGTTTGGCAACGGGAGCAAAGTTTTGTTGGTAATCAATACCGTAGGACTCTGAAAAACCTTTTTCTACGAGATGTGCTTTTAATCTCTCAATTGTACCATCTGCCTTGTATTTGACTTTGAAGATCCATTTGCAGCTGATTGCTTTCTTTCCCTTTGGCAGGTCTGAAATAGTCCATGTATCATTCTTTTGTAGGGTTCTTACCTCCTCATTGATGGCCGCTTTCCACCGTGGGTGTTTGAGAGCTTCATCAATGGTGTTTGGGACTTGTGTATTGTCGAATGCAGTGACATAGGCTCGATAAGCTTAAGATAGTCTTTTATAGGACACAAAGTTGGAGATTGGATGCATCTTGTGTTCGTATCTGAGTGGAGTTTAGATGGACTTATCATCTTTCCTTAAAGCAATTGGAATGTCGGAGTCATCAATCATAGGTATAGTAGATTCATATTCAAGTGTGTTCGTACCTGAGTGGATTTCTGCAGGAGTTGGATCCAGTTTTGACTCTTGGATTGGTGTTGGATGTGTGGGGTGATCTATGTGCAATTTGGACACTTGAGGACTAAACTGAGACTGTTTGTTAGGTACATTTTCACATGAGTTGGTTAAACTTTTTGAATTCGAGTCGGGGGATAATGAGTTCAGTTCAAGAGATGAGGAATTGGTGTGTGGTGGTACTCCATTAAAGTCTCCCCCTGAATATTGGAATTGGGGTAGTAAGGCTAATTTTCAAAGAATGTGACATACATAGTGTTGTAGGTTTTTCTTGTGAGAGGAGAGTAGCACTTATACCCTTTTTGAAGATGCGAATAGCCGAGGAAAATACATTTAGTAGATTTGGGGTAAAGTTTGTTCTGATTGTGTGAATGAATGTGAACAAAGGATGAGCAACCAAATACTTTGGTAGTTAGATTTTGGGTAATTGCCTTTGTGTGGAGAAATGATTTGAGAAGAGTTGGACTGGACTTTGAAATTTGAGGACCTGAGAAGGCATCCTGTTGATGAGGTAGGCTGCAGTGGATTCAACGTCACCCTAAAAAACTTTATGCACATTAGAGGAAAACATGAGGCAGCAGGCCACCTCGAGAAGGTGGCGGTTCTTGCGTTCGGCGATCCCATTTTGTTGCGGAGTGTCGACGCAAGAACTGAGATGGAGTATGCCTTTAGATGAGATATAAGAGCCAAGGGCGGAAGCGAATTACTCCTTTGCATTATCAGTCTTGAGTGTTTGGATGGAGGTTTTAAATTGAGTTTGGATCATTGAGTAAAATTGTTCAAATATGTGACTGACTGCAGATTTATCTTTCATAAGAAATAGTCACGTCAGCCAAGTGTGATCATCAATAAATGAGACAAACCATTGAGTCCTGGTAAGGGTTGTAACACGGGATGGACCCCAGATATCGCTGTGAATGAGTGCAAAGGGAGGGGAAGAGGTGTAACCAACACGTGGAAATGATGTGCGAGTGTGTTTGACAAGTTGACAAAATTCACATTGAAAAGAACAAACATCTCTATTTGTAAATAAATTTGAAAATAGTTTTGCAAGATACATAAAATTTAGATGGTTGAGATGATAATGCTATAACATGATCTCAGAATCTTTATTGACACTAGAATTGAAGACAGAATGATGGGTAGACAAATGTCCGCAGCGAGGTTGTGGTGGTGAAGTATTGTTGATGACGTAGAGACACGAGCACAACTCAGCATTGCTAATCGTCGATCCCGAGTCCGCATCCTGAAATTCACACGTGATAAAGGGAAAATTTAGCAAAACACCTCAGATCACTAGTCAACTTTCCTATGAATATTAAATTGCAATTTAAAATAGGAACATGAAGCACAAATCGTAATTGAATGTTTTAGGTGATGCGCACAGAGCCAAAGCCTATGACTTTGAAGACAGAGTCATCGGCAACGCAGATGGTAGAGTTGTCTCTGCACGACATATAGTCATGAAGAAGGGAGGCATCGTCAGTCATGTGATGAGAACTGACGGAATCGATGATCCACTAACCGAGAAATCCTTGATTGACTGTGAAGGCATTGTAGAACATACCTTGATGCGCGAGCAGGTCGGTG
>NEWO01000103.1:0-60235 GCA_003013225.1 Phalaenopsis aphrodite
TATATATATATATATATATATATATATATATATATATATATATATATATATATATATATATATATATATATATATATATATATATAATTTTAACTCAAAAAAATGAGACCGAAAAAAACCTCATATATTTAACAGTTTATGTAATCGAGCACAACACTACAACTAATACATCACCTTGAGAGGTAAGTGCATCACTTGGCAGCAGGCTCGATTATATAAACTAAAGAGCTTATGAAATCCGTTTGGTCTTCGAAACCTTTTTTTGTGTTATTGATGATTCATCTATCGAATATAAAAATTAGACAGGGTTTATATTACATGGGTTCTCAATTCTGTTGTTGACCTCACTTTTGGTTGATGTTTAGATTTTTCTCTTTAGTTGGCTAGGGTATAGCCATAGGAATTTCCTTTTGAATATTCTTAAAAAACTAGAAAAACAACCCTCACCATTAGAAATTTCAAACTCCTTTTTACTCAACTTGAAGTTTCACATAGTGGTCCTAACCTCTAACACTTAGTAGGTGAGGTCATTATGGGGGAGCCCAAGGAGAGTTCTCATAGGACTGCTTGACCTTAGGGTTGACCCTGGGTGTTGGTCTAGAGCTAAGGTACTCACCTCACTCGCAATCACTCACAAATGCAAACCCAAAATTTCTTGACTTTGGTCCCTTAATCCTTTGGGAGACTCATGTAGATGGTCCCCTAAACCCGTTGGCCCTAGGCTAGGGTTTAGCTAAGACCAGTACATAGAGGACCCAAATGGGGTTTCCATTGGTCCATAGCTCATTTATGATGGTTATCTCCCCAATTCTACAAAAAAATAGTCAACTTAGCCTTTTTCCACTAAACTCCCCCAAATTACCTAAGTACCTAAGTACCCTTGAAACCCTAAACTTGGCGAAAATTCCCAAATTTACCCAAAATAACCAAATTTGTTTAAAAATCATTTCAAACCTTTTGAAAACATCCAAATTACCCAAAATCACCAAAAAAATTGCCAAATTACCAAAATGCCCCTCCTTAGCCCAAAATTCCAAAAAATCCCAAAAAATTTCAAAACCTTCCAAATATTCCAAATTTAATTTTTCTTAACTACCACATGACCCAATTTGACTAATTTGACCATTTTGACCAAAACCCCCAAATTGTCTTTAAAAGCCCAATTTCCCTAAATTCACTTCAAATGTCCATCAATTTGGTCCCAATTTCCCCCGATTTTGATTATAAACTCAAATTAACCTTCCATATGACCAATATAAACCAAATCCAAGCACAATTGGCCCATGGTTTGAGCCCAATTTTGATCAAGTCAAACCCTCAATTTTGGTCTTATGACTTGATTCCACCAAATTGAACCCCATAGCCTACTCCATTGGTCTTAATTTGAATCCTAAACTCTTCATAACACTCATAAACATCAAAATTGACTTTAAATTGNATTGACTTTAAATTGGCTTTGGTGAAGCCTCAATTTTATTTAATTTAACCCAAATCCAAAAATCCCCAATTTTGCCCTAAATTGGCCATGTCTCAAAATTGCACCAAATTGATTGCCTTAGCCCCAAAATTTCCACTCCATTCCTTCATGAAAAATCTTCATAACATCTCCCTTGATCATTTGGACCGTTCAATTGAGCCAAATTTCAAGCCTAGCTCAACCTAAGCCCAAGTCTAGTCCAACATACCCAAATTGACCAAAATCTCAAAATCCTTCAAATTGAGCTTCCAATTGAACTCAAATTACTTCAATCCTTCATAAAAAATGTTCATTACAATCATCTACACAATTTTGATCAATAAATTGGGCTCAAAGTCATGGCTAGCCTAACCCAAACCCACTTTAAGCCAAATTGACCTACATGGACCCCTTCACCAAAAGTTGACCCAATCTAGCCAAATTGGCAAGGCAAAGCCACCACAGCCAAATTTTGGATCTTATTGACCAGCATAAACCACATGAAACCAACCAAATGAACCATGGACCAAAGCATCCCCAAAAAAAAGAGATTTATATCTAAAACATCTTAAGCTTAAGGGATTTTTGCCAAAACTAAACACCTCCCCAAATAAATTGTTATGACAGATTTCCCTGGCTCACCTGGCCTTCTGGCCACCTCCCCTAGCCTTTTCGGTTGGCCTAGTCACCGGAGGAGCCAAAACCGTGAGCCACCCTCAAGAAATCCAAACCCAATTCAAACCTGCAGGCCACCTCATCTCATTTGAAGTTTAGAGCCTCTCTGCCCTCCACATAAGCAACACTTTGCACCCATACATTGGCCCACAGAGCCACCCTAAGCCATTTTTATAAAAGATCCACCTCCATGGCCATAAAAGTGGTGCTAAAAATTCCTTAAGGATAGTCTCTGAAATTACTCCCTGAGCTTCCTTGAGACCTCCACAGTGCATTCCAAGCACTCCATTGCCCTAATTCCCCTTGACGGAGTTCACTTTTGGAGCTCAAATCCTTGCCGGAGACATGACATTCTCACCACACCTCCACAGTGCACCAAATCAAAATTAAACTCATCCACAACATCACCACACTGAACTAAGACAAAGCCTTATCAAATCCCCTTCATACAGAGCCTCTAAGATAGCTCAAGAACAACACCCAAATCCGACCTTGATCGAATTCGGGTATAGACCTTTCACCACGACCAGAGGCTCAATCCTTAGCCTCCTTGGACATCCAAAAACGTGCTGAGCACCTCTGATTAAAGCTTCCCTTCTCATAGCAAAGGTATTGAACTTCCCCTCTTCCCGAGCCTATTTTGACTCTCCATTTGATTAGGGTTAGTTTAATGACATGTTTACCGTATGGATGTGTTCATCACACTTAGACGAGTCCATAGGATCAAACCCGAGGTCATTTGGTGGAGAAATGAGTGATATCTTAGGGTTTTAGTGTTTACAGTCACGAGTTAGCCTATTTGGGGACGATGAATGGGAGTCGTCCGATCGCACGTTTATTTCATCAACGAACGAGATCTAGCCGGATGAACTCTTTGTGCGTGACCGCGGGCCGTGTGGCATGCCAAGGTGGAAAGCACAATGAATGGGAGTGCGCCACGTCGTCGTTCGGAGCTGCCTAGGATGAGGTGGCGTCGGACATTTAAATAGATAAATAGGGAATTAAATAAATCAAAAAAATGATCTCTAACTTAAAAAATTCATATCTTGGTGTAGAAAAATCACAAAAATAAAATAAAAATACTATCTTGCTCAGTGAACAGAGGAGAACAATGTGGAAAAAATTTGAAGTTTATATGATGCATATTTTATTTTTAATTAATTAAACATTATTTTGAGTCTTTTGATTCCCCATGCATGTAGACATTTCAACATGGCTTGAAATTTTGGCATGTTATTGCCTCTGCCTTAGAAAACATTTTCCACTATAATCTGAAGTTTTGAGAGCTCCCCATAAAAATTTAAAAATATTTGGAGCTCATTTGATAACTCAAAATGATTTTCTAAGTTAAATGTCATTTTTAACACTAAAATGATTTTTAAAAATTAAAATATAAATAAAAAAATTATAAAAATTAGTTTTGGGAGTTCTCAGTGATTAGAGGAATTTTCTAAAAATAAATTTGTAGTTAAAATAAAAATTCCATTTTTAAGTTTTTCCTTAATATTTAAATAATTAAAAAATGACAAAAATCACAAAAATAATAAAATTCATAGAAATGTTCTAAATTGTTTCCTAAGCACTTAGGAATAATTGGAATATTTTTCCTGATTTTCTAAGTGAAGATATTGAATTTTGAAGCTTAAAATAATTTTTAAATGCTAAAAATGGATTTTCACTAAAATAATTCTAACAATTCAAAAAAAAAAAGTGAAATTTGTTTCTCTAGGTTCCTTGACCTTAGAGAGATTTCATAAAAATGTGACACTTAATTTTTCATATTTAAAATATTTTATAATTAAAAAATGCTCCGGAATTTAAAATAATTCTAATAATTAAAATAAAACTAAAAAAATCATGAAGTTTTGTCTTAAGGATTCTCTAGTATAATTCTACTTTCAGTAAAAATTTCAAGTGATTAGGCTTTGCTTTGGTCAAGTTATGGAATTTTCTTTAAAAAATCTTATTCTTGCATATAAATAAATATATAAATTAAATTAAAATTTGAAAAAAAACACATTTTCTCATCTGATGTCTTAATTGACCCATGAGTGGTGTGGAATAAAATTCTAAAGTCATTTGAATTAAATTTGTTGAATTATGAAGTATTAGAACCTTAGGGGCAAAAAATGTAATTTTGGAAATTTGACCTTAATTAACATTTAGACTTTAGTCAAAAGGGGAAATGGGTAATCTTTGATCCCAATTAAAATATTTGGATGATTGAAACACAAGGGATTAATTGGTAGAAACTAATCTCACTTTTATTAATTAAATGATAAATTTGAAATTTCCTTAAATTATTAAAATTCGGAAGTCTAGTCAATTAAATAACCCTAGACTTAGGGGTATGATTTTGAGTGTTGATAACTCACTAATTTAACACCCCTATTTGATGTTCAAATGACTTTCAAAAATGAAGCATCATCAATTAAAATTCAATCTCTTTCAAAATATAACTAAGATATCTATCAAAAGTCTAAAGGGCTTAGTAGTGACCTAGGCTAAATCAAATTTGGTTAAAAAGAGGATTATAAATGTGAACATAACCAAAAATTGAACATCTTTAAAAACACCATAAGCCCAAATTAAAAAGTTGGATGAATGTCGTGACAACATTAACCTGCCCCTTTAAGGGTCTTCACCCACATAATTCTCAAATTAAATTATAAGTGATGATTAACCTACTCTTAGTGAGATTTGAAAAATCAATGTTAATTGAGCATTAAAGGTATTTACAGAATGGGTTATTAAGCAACATAATAAGTTTAAAAAGAGCTCGAGACTTTTCACCAGGCAGTGAGAGGGAAGCATGGACCTGCTTCTTTCTCCATATCTGTTGGATACCTCGGAGGTTTACTAAACTTAATATGTTTTGATTAACAAAAAAATCATCCTTAATCAAATTAATAGGGACCCAACAAGATATGACTTAGGGTTGGGTAGATCACTAAAACCTTTTCAACTTTATATAAAATGCTCTCACATGCATTTTGAGTTTCAGGTAGTGGAACGAGAAGACTCACCAAGTATGCTTTTATAGTTTACAGTGTTGTCTTTCTTGTATTTCATACTGTACTTTTTATGCTTATAAAACTTGCATGCTAAACAACAATGTCACCCTGCATGAAAACCAAAACTGTTAGGATAACCACAAAACCAAAACCAAAATTAAAATCAATCAAGATAAAATTCACCGACACAACATTCAAAATATAAAATAACTTAAAATTTAATCACAAACATCACAAAAATAACAATTGCAACTAAATTATGACGTCTCTATCAGATGATTGAGATTCCCTCGAAGGAGGTAACCTACGATTGCTAACAAGGCTTCTCATGGTTTAAATGAAATTATGGAACCCATTAAGTTGAGTTTATTAAATTCATTTGGACTAAGTGAATCTAATAGAAAATAGTGGTACCGGAATGAGGAAACCGTAGGATCGTAACCGGTGTCGCTCTAATTAACTTTAACATGCCTCATAATATCTAAAGAACTACAACCATAGGACCACCTGATTTGACATCATAACTTGACACCCTAGAAAACTTAAACTCATCATGGCAAGGAGCTTGGACCTAGCATGGTGGGCAGCACGATCATCTTCAACAACAAAACATGTCTTCCCCAGCTAAACTATTTCCTTCCTTAGAATTAAACAACCAAGCCATTGGACTTCGAGGTTGTCTACTTATGCAACATAAATCCTCACCTCATCTTTAGACCTTTGTATAACCCTGCTATACAATATAAGCCCTAACTCGTCTTAGAATTTCGAGGTTGTCATCCGTCACGACCTAAATCCTCACATCTTCCAAGCTATTTGTATGATCGTTTCATACGAATGTAAGCCCTAAAAAATAAAATTGGCAAGATGAAACACCTCATATTTCTCCTCAAAATTGAAGTCAAACATTATGAAAGCTTGAGAAGTCACTGAGGTTCTCTCCCGGATCTGTGACATCCCCTAATTCTTCCTCCTTTGGACTCTACAACAAAATGTTCCAAATTTGAACCATTCCTCTCTCACACCTCTACGTCGAATCTCGTTGAAAAGTCCTATCCTTTTGAACTCATTGAAGATAGTATTCTCTGATTTTTATCGAGAGTTTTCTTAGGTGATTTCGGTCATTTAAGATGTAATTAACTATAGGGGCTTGCCCTTATAGGAATCTTGTTCAAACCCAGCTTAATATAAACCTTATTTAATTCTTCATATTAAATAGAGGAACTTATTGGCAAATAAAACGGTTTCACAGACCAAACATATGTCATATATTTCTTAGTTTATTTGATTGGGCCTCATTCTCAAGTCTTGTGTTTATCTTTCAAGTAGATACAAGATTTGTGGTATAATGCTCTTTTATTTAAACTATAAAAAATATGGGATCAGTTTGATTTCATATTTTTCTAAATTATATATATTTATATATATATATATATGTAAATTAAATGTCCTTCAGAAGCGGGTGACAAGATTTTCATTCCGGTGACCGATAGCTTCCAACGGGCAACTCCACAATGCAAAATAGTGTCGACCATCCCTATAAAGGCAAGCCCCTATAGTTAATTACATCTTAAATAACCAAAGTCATTTAGAAAGACTCTCAATTAAGATAAGGGGTTTCGTATTCAAGATTTCAAAGTTGAGTTTTTACAATTGTTTAGAGAAAATTTAAGTGAGAATGGCCTAAATGGGAACAATTATTTTGGAGGCCAAATGAACGAAAGGTAGGGAATGTCACAGATTCTAAGAATAACCTTGATGACTTCCTAAAATATCTTATTATTTGGATTTACATCTTGGGAATAAATTTTTTTTATATTTACTCATACCGATTATTTACAATTTAGGGTTTACACTTCCATAATATCTGATCTTGCAAATAGCCAATGAAGATAGGATGATTTACGCCGTACTAAACGAACTAACTCGGAAACCTAAAAAGTTAGGGCTTATATTGAACAATTTGATTGTACAAATGCCTAAAGATAGATTAAGGATTTATTTCACACTAGGTATACAACCTCAAAGTCCTATGGATTCGTTATCATTAAGGCTAAGGAAAGTTTTTCCGAGTTAGATCAACTTCATTGTTGAATCTAACCGTCGTCTAAAGTTGTCCTTCATCCACTTGCAATTTGCTTCGAGGTCCTTGCTGTGATGATTATGGATTTAAAGATTATGTGCGAACATGCATTATTGTAGAGTCAAGGGCTTACCATAGGGTAACTCCTAAACATATTTCTCACTATTTTCTACCTTAAGGGTCTTTGCAAACACAACAAACCATGTATAAGTAAAAGAACGATAAAAGCATAATGAAAGTAAATTAAACATGTGTACCTGTGATTCCTGCCACTACTGCAAAAAAGGTTAGTACCATGAACATAGTATAGTCTTAAAGAAATTAAACAAATCATGAGGGAATGTGAATATTTTATGTGTGAGAAAGCCAGTTTTCATGTATATGAAAGGTCAGAGTTGACTATAAGAATTCAAGTTAGGGGTAGGCTCGAACTCATAATTCTTGATGGACCTCCATAAACAACCATAAGCAATCTGTGTGCTTTGTCCCATCCAACCATGAGTAAAAGCTACCAACAAAATGATTGAAGGAGGGCAACTCCTGACCCACTCAAAGTGATTAACAAGTGGACTTATAAAAGATAACATCCAAAATTCTTAATTTGTCAGGCATTTAATATTTAAACTTTAACTTAACAGTAAAAAAATAATAGTGTCACAAGAAAAGAATTTTTTTTGTTTTGTTATGTTATATATATATATATATATGCCAAAAGGTGGAAATTTATAAATCAAAAGGAAGAGTTACATCTAACAAAACCTTCAGAGGGGGGAGGGGGAGATGAACTACAAGCAACAGCATTAGTATTGGCTGCCACTTTGGCCAACAAATTAGTAGGTTGATTACCCTCCCTAGGTGTGTGGCTCCAAAATACAACAATAGTATTGGATAGAAAGAGCATCTTGTTAATCCATTAAAGAAGATGTCAAAGAGAAGAAATCTTGTTGTGTAGAATCTGCAAGAGGTGGAGGGAGTCCATCTCCATATGAATATACTTGTGATTGTATAGGACAGTAATCCAGAGACCCAAAACACAACAACAACTTTAGATTGAAGTGCAGAAGAGAGGGAGACTGGAGCTGAAAAGAACCATATGCACTATCCTCTGTGATCTCTGCAAAGTCTCTCAATTCTAACAACAGATGATGTGTAAGTTCCATCAGTGTTAATATTAAGCCAAGGTGCTATAGGAGATTACCAACTAACCAGTTGGATTCTTTTGTAATGTTATCTAGCTCGAGTAGGAATATTCAGTTGTATTTTATGCATATAAGTTAGACAGTTGTTGGTAATACTCTATGAGGATATCAAATAATTGTCATATTTTTGTGTTCCTAGACATCCAGATGAACCAGAAGATAACAAGGGGAAGGTAAAAATGTGGATGTGTTCTCCAATCCTACCAGCAAGCTTCCAAATTAACCCAATTGTGCATTGTTTTTTTGGTTAGAAGAGAATCTGAGTACCTTGAACCGAACTTCCTGGGCTTTGTTGCACTATAGAAACAAATGGTTGAGCGATTCCTCTTCCTCTTGACAAAGGTGGCACTTAGAAAGACCTTTGATCCTCCTTAGTTTTGGTATATCATCAGAGGGCAAAAACTTCCCGAAAAGTCTCCAGCTAAAGAAAGACATGGAATGAGAGATGAATTTGTTCTAGATTTGCTCACCCCACTTAGTAGTAGACCAAAAAAAGTGATGGTAATAGATGTACTTTGACAAACTTTGATGAGAGGCATTTTTAGTAACCAATTTGTCTTTTTGTGTTTGGTTAGTAGATAGATGCAAAACCTTTCTTAGAGTATCATGATTGATTAGACCCTTTAATTTGGAAGGGTCCCAATTTGAGTCACTCCAACAATAAGCAACCTTCAGTGGAGTGGAGGAGGAGATGTTGCAATGGTCCTTAAATGTACCATCCAACAACCAATTGTCAAACCAGAAATTGATGTTCCCTCACCCAACTCCCAAAAAAAGTTCTTTAGCATGTGATTTGATTTTCAGAAACTCCTTCAAGTTCTTAGAACCACCAATAAAGGGTTGCACTTGTGTTGGATGGAGGCCTTAACAGTACTTCCCATGCATGAAGAGTGCCCACAAGGAATCCATTCTTCTAAATATGACCCACTATTTGCAGTAGAAAGTGAAGCTCATGTGCATGAAGTTCTTAAATCCAAGACCCCCTGAGGAAATGGGTTGACACAATTTTTCCCAATTAGTTCAATGCATTTGTTTATGATGACCTTCCCACAGAAATTTGTTAAAGGTGATTGCCAGCATTTTCTGGGTGCTTTTTTTCAACTTTATCATCTGAAGTATATAAACTGGGAATGTGGTGAGTGCTATTTTAAGAAGAGTAATTGATTAGAGAAAAATATGTTTAGATTTTCATACCTATTTTATATTGTTTTTGATGATATTGCACTTTAAAGAAAGATATTTTTGATGTTTTGTTGCAGGAATGATGAATTAGGATCATTGGAGCAAAAAGACGCAAAAAGGAGAGAATTTGGAGAGAAAAGGACCAAAATGTGAAGAATTGAACTAGGGCGCCGACAACGCCATCGACCCCGCCGACGGCGAGATTTTCCCAAGACTCCAGAATTAATTCATTAAGAAGGTCCGCCAACGGCGCCCTCGAGGCCCCGACGGCGAGCTCGGAGGTTATGCCCAATTAGGCTTTGGATAAGGCCAAATTTTGAAGGGATGCTTAAGCAACTCTTGGGAAAACTCATCCACAACTTTAAAAGACTATTTTGGCCAAAAATAGAAGGGGAAGACTCAAAATTGAAGTGTGAAACAAGTGTAGAGAGTCTAAATTGTGAGGAATTCTTTGAGTGATTGTAAGAGTGGAGGGATAGTGAGAGATTTCTTCCTCCTTGTTGCTTCGAAGAGGAATTCTGTGTGCTGTAAAGAAAGGAAGAGATTCTGAGAAACTTCGAGGAGTTTTCTTAAGGAGAAATTAGAGATAAGTTATTTACTTATTGTAGTTTGTATGACTTTGATTTTATATATGAATTTCGAGTTTTGTTGTGTTTTCCCCATGAGATCTAAGTAGTTTTCTCTGTCTTTCTCCTTATCTCAAGATTTGTGAAATGGTGATTTGAATTGGTGAAGCCATGAAAATATTTAAGAAATTGTGATGATCTTTTCACTTTGATCTTCATTTACTTTCAATATGGCCAATTGATTTGTTAAAATATGTTGAGTTTTACAATTAAAGTGAAGATTACATCCAAGATTCAGGGAGGTCAAAGCCTTTGGAAGTTGGGTTCAAATAAATAGGGAAATAATATTAGCGGGCGTAGAAGTAGAAATTTTACAGTGACAGACTAAAATCCCCAATTCGGTCCTATCGTTTGGGTGCTGAAGTGTAGATGTTAGTCCTCAGGTGAGGGGAACGTGGGAGCTCCGAAGTGAGAGCCGGTATCCTCCCAGCCTAGCCGCAAATTCAGTAAACAAGCGTAGGATTAGTTAATATTCTTTATGCCTGAATATGTATGCTCCTATTTAGCACAATATAATTTGAACTGATTCACTTTATCCATTCAGTATAATTTATTGACAAGGAGAATGATGCTTTTTTATATATTGAATATCACATTTAAACCTTCATTAGTATTATTAGTTATTTAATAGTTATTAAAATTACGTAATTATTTCAATTGTCTATTAGTGACAGATTAGTAAATTGAACTTCATTGTTATTATTCTTTACTTTGCTTTCAATTATAAAAAATTTATAAAAAAAAATGAACTTTCATTCCTATTATTGCATCTATAAAATTGAGTAAGAATATTTTGCTAGGTAGAATTTGTTATCTAATTTCTTCTGATTTTAGTTGCATATTGTTAATTGTCCCGGTGGGTATGCTATTCGGGGTTTAATAAAAAATTCTTATATTACTTGATAACGATACATATAATTACATAGTATCCCGTATTTAAATATGAAATTGTATTTTTTTTTCTTCGAAGTCAGGTTTCAATAGTTGTTGGCAGGGATCAAGTTTTTGGCACCGTTGCAATGTAATAATTACAAGTAAGGAAAAAATTAAGAATATTACCGCATACATTGTATTGACATATAAAATCAGGATCAACGAGCAAGTAGGAGAAATAAGTCTTATATGGAAGATGAGAACTAAGTCTTCTCAATAGAAGGATACTTTACCCTGTTAGTATCAGATGACGACTTAAATATTAAAGGGCATTTTCCTTACCCTCATCATTGGACTAAGCTAACAGGGCTCTGAGGGAGTTGTTTAATGTCATGGTATAAAGTATCAACGAATGACTCGAGATTGAGGTTATTAACACAGGTGTTATTCAGTATTGTTAAATACTTTTAAAGCTCCATTGGCATTTCTTGTCCCAAGTAAACTTGGTGTCCTTTTTTGAAAAGGGTGAAAGGGTGAAAAGGGCCGCACCTTCTAACAAATTTGATATAAAGCGTCTTGATATGTCAATTTACCTTGAAAGGATTGCAGCTACTTCAAGGTTTTAGGAGGCGACTTCTCTAAGATGGCTTTAATCTTCTCTGGATCGATTTCAATCCCACAGTAACAGACCAAAAATCTTAGAAATTCTTCAGAGGTGACACCAAAGGCACACTTTAAAGGATTGATTTTAAGATTAAATTGTCGTAATTGTTCAAATAAAATCCTCAAATCATAGAGGTGATCCTTTTTTGTTTACTTTTAATAACCAAGTCATCCACGTAACACTCCACTTAGTTGTGAATGAGGTCATAAAAAATTATCTTCATGGCTCTTTGATAAGTTTCTCCAAAATTCTTCAATCCAAATGACATCACTGTATGACAATAGATCCCAATTGGTGTTCTGAAGGCAGTGAGTGATGATTCATCCATGAAAGAGAAAATTTTGTATGAAGACACAATGTCCACCATTAATTATGAGATCGGTAGCGAAAACTCATCCTTTAAACATACTTTGTTTAATTCTCTAAAGTCAACATAAATTTTGATTTATGCATTCTTCTTTATGGCCTGCACTACGTTGGTTAACCGCATCGGATATTGTTCCTCTCTTACAAAGTTAACATCTATCAATTTCATGACTTTGACAATGAATCATTACTCTATCTCGAGGTGCATCCTTCTTGGAGCTTGTATGACTAGGGTCATATTTTGATCCATCTCCAAGTCTGTGAACTGCAATCTTTGGAGCCAGACTGGGTAGTTCCTCATAGCTCCATGCAAAGCAATCTCTGAAATATGTCAATAATTTGTTTAATTTTGAAGATTCTTTTTCTTTTAATAATGAGCTGATGAAAGTAGGTCTAGGTTCATCTTCAATCCTTAGGTTGATTTCCCTTAATTCATCAACTGTTGACTTGATATCCTCTTCAAAATCAGGAAAAGCAACGTCTATCTGAGATTCTTCTGAGTTTTCTTCTCCTTCAAGGCATTCATCTTCTGCTTTACTAGTAACAGCCAAGCAAAATTCTGCATCATCTACCAGCTCTATCATGTTGAATCTGATACCTTATTTCAAGTTGAAAGTTCTTTTTTTAGTGTTCCATAACTTCTCGAAGAAGTGTAACCTTTATTTTGACAACTGATTAAGCACAAAACCATGCTAAATAATTTTTTGAATACATGAAGAATAGTAGCCAAAATGTAATTCCATTAATTCATTTGAAGTTTCCTCTTTCAATTTTACATTGATTTCAGGATTGGAAGAAGAAGAATCATGGTGGAATTTAATTGGTTTCATCTCTGCACTATGTACCTCCTAGACCATCAAACCCTTGACTTTATGAGAATGAATTAGGGTTAGGGTCATGGTTTGTACATAATGGTTGATTCTATCATACTTCAATTTATATTCGTCCTCCTTTTCTTCCTCAGAAGAGATCTCTAAATATGGCTTCTTCTGATTTATCATCATTGCATTCTTCTCTATCTTTTCCTCTTTGGAATTGTCTTCCAGGTTGATGTTGATGATAGGATCCCTCCGTTCAATAGAATTGCTAACTCTTCCTTGCCTCATTTGCAGCCTTGATCATGGATCCAAGGGCTAAAAGATCTTCCAAACATCTTGTTACAAAGGAGTGGAAAAGACCGTAAAATCAGAGTTAGTTGGTCTCATTTTTCTAATTCTTTTGTATCTTTAAATTTTTTCCAGCAGGGCGTCTCTAGAAAAAAATTATTTTCTATGAGGGAGCATAGTAAGCTACGTCTTCATGAATTCCAATTTCTTGTACTTAAAATGGATGTAGGTCTCCGTTGATGCATTGTTTTTAATCTCCTTCCTAATACTTTATACACTTATGTAGAGACTTGGGCAATCCTCTTGTATTCATGGATCCAAATTCGACCAAGTAGGGCATTAAATGACGTCTCTGAGTTGATGTGGAATCTTACAATTGTTATTGTCAGATTGTTAATCCTCATTGGCATTGTTATTAACATAAGATCTCTCTCCCCCTTTTAATTGAATACCTTTAGCAACATCTTATCTGTTGCAAGCTCGTGGACGTCGATTTCCAGATATGTAGTGCTCGTAGATTCATCACATTGGTTGACCCTCCTGGATCAACCAACACCTTGGAAACTGTGAATTTTCTGATGGTGACTGAGATATATAGAGGTTGCTTATGATTAGTGATCCACCTGAAAATTACTTATTTTTAGTGTACTTTTAATGATCATTTTATGTACATTTTTAATGATATTACTCTTGTAATTTCTAAACTAGATTTCATGCCATTATAAGTTTTAAGGTTTAAATTTGATAAAACTAGTTCACTTTTCATTAATCATTTTTTAGCACTTGTAATGGTCAAGCATGTGTTGAATACCTTATATGAATTTAAGATTTGATAGAGTCCAAGTGGAGTATAGAAATAGAGTGGCTAGAGCTTAGATAAATATATGTGTGTGAATGCGCCCATGTGAGCGTGTGTGTGTATCCATATAAACTAAATATTAGTAATAAACATGAATCTCATTTTTTTAAAAAATAACACATAGATATATAGTGTGTTCAATTTAGAGGATTAGGATTTCCAAAAATTAATCGAGACTAAGGACCACAGTTGTCCTTAATTTTTAGTTTAAAATGCAAAAAACTCTCGATGCATTGAATTCTAGTGAAGAAAAAAAAAATTAATGATATTTTACTTAGTAGATAATTTTTTATTTTACACCTTCAATAAAAGTTTTAAAAACTTTAGTTGTTGAATAGAACTAGACTTTGTGTAACTAGTAATTAGCCATCTTAGTAAAAATAATATAGATTTTTGTGGGATGATATTTACTTAAAAATACGTACTACTTTATTGACATGTATACTTGTGTATACCATACAACCCCAGTCACACAATAATGTTGGATTTATTATGCCAAATCATTGGATGAGGCTAATCTAGAGGATAAACTCATGAGCAGAGAAATGCGAAGCTCTTTTTCAATATTGGAGCACAATCATTCAAGCACTGCAACACCAATCAAGCAACATTGTTTTGCAAAAATATGAAGGAAAAGAGGCCATAAACCTAAGAGCGCAATGATGTAGTATCATTGTCAGGTGCCTTACTGCCACAGATCTAGTGTAATAGTGCTAAAGCTACATCACCACAATGCTGGGGGGAAGAGTGTGGTTGTACAAAAGGAGAGAAACAAAATTAGATTTGGTATTCAAAGGCTTAATCGAGTTTCATCCTTCTAACTTTAAGATTTTTATGTTATATAGTATTATTTGTGTTTACTTTTATTTAAAATGTTTAGGAATTAAGTTAAACCCTCTTTGACTTTGTGTTTGTCTTAAAGCTTAATATACTTTGTGTGTTTGGAATGAACTTAAATGAAAATTTTTTATTTTTCTTAACACTAGTCTATATTTAAATATGTTTTGGCTGGATGAATTTTAAAATCAACTATGGCCTAATAATTTTGATGGAAACTTAATGGAATGATAGAGTTAACAATCATTTTCCTAAATATATAGACATACAAATTTTTAGAAAATTGCAAAATTGTAAGAATTTAACCATAGTCTTTTGCATGGATTAGGGCAGGAATATCACTATTTTGTTATATATAGTCATAATATATCTTAATTCTTGATGAAGAGGTCCATGATTAATAGGAAAATCTTGCACAAATTTACATAAAAGGTTTAGGTACTCATAGATTCAAAAATATTTCTCATTCAAAAAACTTTTAATTTGCCTTTTAAAACATTCATGTTTGAATAAAATTGTTGGATAAAACATTGGTTTATAAAAACACGTACTTAATTATCATTATACTCTATCTTTGTGGGATGATATCTTATTTGAATATTTTAATATTTGAAATGACATGTACACCTGTGTTCATTGTATTAACTAGTCAACAATCATTGTCGTCTTCTAGTTTTTCTTATTCTCTCCTAAAAATGAGGAGAGAAAAATAAAAAGGAAGGTTTTGATGAAAATATATATCTTTGAAAAGAGGCCATTTGAGAGAATACAATATGAAGAAAAAAGTGGACACAAATAAATAATATTCAATTGAGTATAATGAGTGCATGTATTAAGATGAGTCCATAAAAGTATGATAAATAAAGATTCACAATATTTTTGTATCCATTAAAGATAAATATTAGGTTCTCTTCTAATCCTATTGATTCTGTTAATATATCCATAAAATACATAAATGATTTTTTTTAGTCAAATATTACAGATGTTCTAAATAAATATAAGCATTTACATCTTAGACCATAACCACAAAAGAGATGCTTCCAAATATTTCATTAAGAAATGTTTCATCTGACACTAAGCATTGAATGAAATGCACTTTTATGATTAAAAAAAAATACCCATAGATAATTGTACATACTTAATTTATTATGAAGTTTTAAGTTAGAGATTAATTACTATACATATATTTTTATTATTTAACATTAGATGGTATGATGATAATTTTTTTTAAATGACGCTTTAAGGATTTTCTTACATATATAATAGCTTGAACACAACATTAAAAAATGTTCATATAAGACCAATCAATCTCATAATTTGTCTTATCATCATTTGTTATTATTTTTAGCTTTAAATTTAGGTCTATTCCAACAAGCTTATCCTGAATTATGTATCAATAAACCATTATTCCTTATTTATGGTCTTTGCCTCAATCATCTAAAGAGCAAGTGTGTTATGATGCATGATCCCGATATTTTTTATATGTAAGGATTTATGAAGTTGATACCACTACTTGAAGAATTTAATCCCTGGTAATGGAACCAAAAACTTGATCCCAAGCAAAGTAAGATTTTAATTATATTTTTAAAATATAGGGATACTACGCAAGTATACGTATCGTTATCAAGTAATATAAGGCTTTTTGATTAAGCCCCGAATATCAATCCCACGAAGATCAAGGTTAATCATGACGGCTTTCAAGAGAAGTTCTAGTTTAGAATAACACACCTTAGCTTGGAAGGGTGATAAATGTTTGGTTTTGAATATATCCTACAATTATCACTATAATACTACTTCTACTTCTAAACTAAAATACTTAGTGAAAATCAGAAAGTGAGGTTTAATATATTAAAAGTACTCTTCCTCATACAATGAAACTAGTGACATGTGTAAAAGTACAACAAGCTGTGAGAGAGATTGTGACAAATAAGAGCAATTATATTCTTTACCCTTACTAGAGATGTTATAAAGAATATTGGTTAATCTAAAGTTTGAATAGTTTTGAAGATGAGCTAGGCAGAGAAGTACTAGCTCTCACTTTAGAGTTCCCTCTTATCCCTCCACCTGGAGGCTAACATCTCACATCGAAACCTAAAACAATAGACCAAATTAAGGGGCTTTAGTCTGTCACTCTAAAGTCCGCTAATTCTACACCCATTAAAGATTATTTCCCTATTTATTTGCACTCAACTATATGGAATACATTCTCATCTATACAATCTCATGTGATTCTACCACAGTTGATTGAGACAACACTATCCCGGATCTTACATGTTCTCACAACAAATTTTAACATACAAGTTGATCAATTTTACATATAAATAAAGAACAAAGTAAAATCATCACAAGATATTCTCACTCTACATAATTTTATATCCTACACATGCATACTAATTCATTACAAGAGGGAAGAGTAAAGAAAACTATCCACTACACATGGAGAAACAACAATAAATTTTCATTGAACAAGGCTTTGAAACCATATAAACAAAGTACTAAACTCAAATAAAAATATAATGAAAATACTTATCTATGATGTAAATCAAACTCTCCTTGTATAGAAAAAGCAATCTCCTTACAATCCTCTCCAAGAACAAAGTGAAAATAAAAGAAGAAATCTCTCACTCTCTCTCTTTCTCTCTCACCATGCCGCCCCACTTGGGGCTCACGCCCTAGCCTTCTTCTTCTTCTCCAAGCCTTCTTCTCCTCTTTTAATTAGTTTCAAAGTCCAAGAATTATTTTAAAAACATTTCCAAGCCTTTTTTTTATAATTTTTCAAGAGATGCTTAAGTGTCTCTTAAAAAATGTCCAGATTCAATGATTCTTCCAAATAGGCATCAAGTGCCTCTTCAAAACTACTTATAACCACGTCAAATTCTTCTAGAAAGTCCCTTTTCTCATTTCCAACAAATTCCTCAAGAGATGCATGAAGCAACGCTTCAAAAATTGTCCAAATCTAATGTATATTCTAGAAGATATGTTGAAAACTGTCTTTAGCGCCTAAGGGCCGTTTTTTGGGTGCTTAAGCGCCCTCATCTCTATCTGGGTGGTGCATAAGCACCATTTTGGGCACTTAAGAGCCAGACACAAACACTTAAGTGTCCGATTTAGGTCTCCTTGGCTCCGGTGTGCCCTGGTTCGACCCGATTTGCTCCGGTTTGCTCCGTTTTGGTCCATTTTTGTTCCTTTTGCTCAAATCACTCCGATTCTTCAATTTTATGTATCTACAACCAAAAAAACAAGAAAACATACCTTTAAAGTGAAATATCATCATAAAATATAACATGAAAAATAGTACATTTTTAGGCATACCAATGCACAACTCCAAGTTTTAAATATTTCTAAATGTGCCAATTTTCTAGCGAACAACCCAAATACTATTTCTTAGAAATATAATAGACACAAACAAAATTTCTTTTTTCTTAATTTCTTGAACTTAAATTTATTTTCTTTTTCCTTGAATTCATATGTAACTTAATCTTTAAATTATTTTACCCAAAAAAATTTCCCCAATTTTATGTGCTTTGAAGAAAGACTCAACAATGAGTTTGTTAATTGAAAGTCCATTGAATTGCCCATACTTTTAGAAAACTACTTTTTTAGAAAAAAGTTGCTTATTTTTTTTTATTACAATAACCTTTATTTTCCTCTCCCAACTATATGTAAAATCAGAAGGCTTAACATATTTACTAAAGTTCATTAGTTAACATAATATTTTGTTGACATTAGTCACTTTAGTAATAAAATATCTATGGAAACATCACTATCTTCATCATCACATTCCTCAACTTTATAGATGATTTTGTATGCATTATTAGTAAGTATTATATCGACTAATCTTCCATATTACTCTTTTAAAGTTAGAGCATGCCTCTCCGTTTTGGAATATTTACTTAAAATTGCTTATAATTTGCCACGAAGTTCTTTTAGGTCTAATAGACATAGAATCACAATTTATAAGAAATACAATATCAAATTCTATATTTAATTGTGTTAAACGAATTGATGTCATGGTTTAATGTATGCTAAATTAATACATCAATTAAATAAGGCTCTTAACAATCTTCACAACCGTGTAAAAAGTTTTAAAAGATCTCTAAGGGTAATATTTATTAAAACTAATAATCATTTGCTTTTTATCTTAATAAATATTAATTTGACTTTATTCTTTTGATTCTCATTCCTAATGCTAATAAAAATTTTGTACGCATTTCAATTTAGGCTCATGTGTCAAGTTTGGGTCTAAAATAGAACAGAAGTATAATCAACTTCAATTTGAACTATATATTAAATCAGAAAAAAAATCACAACTCAAACACAAATCAACCTAAACTGAACTTAACTTGATATACCACAAAAAATCTTAAGATGTGCTAGATTAGTGGCATTCTAAATCACAAGAAAACACGATAATATGGTTAGGATATGGAAACTCAGAAAATAGTAATTTTAAATGAAAGTTTAATAAAAAAATGAATTATATAACTAAGTTATTTTTTTTATTTGACCCAAACCTAACTAGTCCAATTCGAATAATATTTGAACTAGGTTTAAAACAACATTGAATTTTTTTATTTAAACATGCTTGGACTCTTGTTCAAAAGTACATTGTAATAGGATAGAGTAATGTTCAAATCCAATTCAAGCAATGATCAAAGGGCATTTGAATAGAAGTTGAATCAAGCTTGAACATTGTGGCAACCATATTTAAACAAAAATTTGAAGAAGGCTCATATCAACTTTGAACAAGTTTTCACCAAATTTAAAAAATGAACTAGGAAAATTAAACCATATTGACTTATTCTAATCAACTGAACTTTTACTCAAACCCAACTCAAAGATTTTTAGACATTCTATTGAGTTCTACATTTACATATCCATCAAAACATCATTAATAGCTTATTTTCATATAAATTTTATTCACATAACTAAGAATAATGATTAAATAATTATTTTGAGCATTTGCCAACAATATTTAAATGTATAAATACTTACCCATATGTGCCAAAGTTTAATTTATCACTTTTGTAGGAACTTTCTAAATCACTTTTGTGGTTGTCTTTTTGAACTCCCATAGTGAATAATGAAAAATTTCACACAAGACCAAGAAAGGAAATGCTTGCTATGAATCAAAATATATGCTAGTACTAATATGTATTTAAAGTAGCATATATATAGTATGAGAGAACTAAATATATTATGAGTCCATTTCATTTGAAGTAATTGGGTGATTAATATTCCATAATGCAATGATATGGATCAATTTACCATTTGGTTTAAAGCAAAAGAAATGTACAATAAAATTCTAATAATTTTAAAGCTAACCCATTTGTTATAAATGTTACAAATTTGTTTCACATAAGATCAAATTGACCAAGTTTTAAATATGTTTTAATGCTGCTCCCCTCGTCCATAGCTTCCACCACATAATGCACCACTACATGCCGACTATTAGCCATTACCTATTGTTGCATATTATCATCGCCCTGAATTTTCATTAATCAATGCCCACAGCTAGTAATCAATTAACTATACATCATGTCAAATATATTGTATTTCATTTAATTGAAATACAATATATTTTGAATAGACTATATTTTAGCTAATAATATACATTTAACTTTATTTATATTTTGAAATATTTTTAAAACAAAAGTACAATAAGATATTAAATCACTCAGTCACATTAAAAAGATTAAAAACTCAAAATTATTTTCTCATAAATTATTATTATAAGCAATTAAAAATAGAAGATGGCAGTCGGACAGAGAGAGAAAGTGAGCGCGCACTAATAACAAAAGGAGCTCCATTTTTTCTTGTAGATCCAGCCCTTCTTTTCCGTCATAGCTCCTCCGGCGGAGAGCTCATCAATCTCCGACACCCTTTCGCTCATCCCTTTTCCTTCCTCCCTTCTCCGTCTGGATCTCGTTCCTCACCTTTTGAATTCCGGTTTTCCCCAATCTCCTGTCGCCGAAGGCGCTGCTCCGGACTCTGGGAATCGCGTAAAGGGAGTTACTAACCATGAATCCGTTCTCGTCTGGGACGCGTCTAAGGTGAGCTAAGATCTTATATTCTCATTGGAACTTATTTATGCCATTTACTTGATATGTCACCGACTTTTCACTCCGGATTTCTTGTGCCTTCTGCAAAAAATGGTTTTTATTGAGCGAATTGGCGACCATTTCGCCTTCACGAGGATACTGCTGAAATAATTGGTAGCATATTGATCAAATCTAGACCATGTAGTATTGGTTTTTGGGATTTTGATACTTCGCTTATAGGCTAGTGCGGCAGCTTAGCAATTTTAAAGAAGATTCATTCTGTAGGTTCAATAATTAATTGCATAGAGATATGTTTGGGAAGCTAAAATTTGCCCTTTAGCTTTTTGAAGGTCCTATGGGGAAATTTCTGAAGCTAGGTAGAGGCAAATGGGTAGTTAAAATTGCGTTATTATGTGCTCTGCTGTTGCCTTTTTTCTTTTTTTATTGCCACAAGCTATGTTGAGCACTGACATTAACTGCCACACAACGTAGTAGTATGCTAGAAAAATTCTAGATCACTTTACCTTATGTGGAATTATGTTGTAGAACTTTTATACTAGAGGACCCTTGTAGCTATTTAGATTGTTTGTTCAAGGTTGGGTTATTGCTTAGGATGGATTGTTTTCTGCATTCTTCTTGGAGCTTAGGCCATTCGGTAGGTAATGAGATTTTGAAAACTTCCGTAGTGGGAACTGGATGTTTTTGTTGTAGTTCTATTTGTTGCTATTGGGAAAGTGCAACAGGAAGGCCTGAAGTGGGTTAAGAAATTCTTAATTTTAAAAAATGTCAAAACATTATTTAACACATTATTGGGCTTTTGTTGGTCTACATGTGTGGTGATTGTATAATTTTTAGAAATAAAGCATCTGCTTTCGGTAAGAGAGGGATTGTATTTGGTAGAAAATTAAAATCTAGCATTTACATTGTGAAAGCTGTAGTACTTGTTATTTCTAGGTCAAATTAATGATGTTTGGAGGCAATTTGATTGAACTTTATTTTTAAATTTGTGAGGCCTTAATTGATATCATTATCATGTGAGCCTTTTGCAAGTGTCTAGAGTGAGTGGCCGAATAAAATTTTATGTATTTCATTGAATATGTCATGTTTGTGCCAAGGTTATTAACACAGAGCACAGTGTGATGCACAAAGTTTTTTTTTTTTTTTTTTTTTTTTTTTTTTTTTTTGAGGTACAAGTCACAAATGAAGTGCATGTTTAGACTAATTGAAGTGCATATATGACAAGGAACATTACTTATTATTAACTATTCAATGAGCTTCATAGATATCATGAATTTAATATGGCTTAGGGCATTGTAAGTCAAATATTAATAAGGAAAATTATTACCAATGCAATTTTTACAAAAAAAGTGATGTTTTTTGCACACTCTTTAAGATTAACCCTTTTGAATTAGTTGAATAAGAATTTCCAATCATCTCATTTATATATTGTATTGTAAGGAGGAGGAAAAATCAAAGATTTGAAGCGAATTGGAGAAATAATACAAAAGCTGGAAATAGAGCTGCATTTGTGCTATATCTTTTGATTCTCTTGTTACTTGCATGAGTTCACTTGAATCTCTTGTTGCATATTATTCTCGTAAGTGGGTGGACTGAGAGATCTGACGTGACATTTGTTTCAACGATGAAGAGGAGAGTTAAGCGTTGCATGAGATGTGATGAGAAGAATGCAGTCTCTACAAATCAAATTGTAAAACTCACTCTCTTCATGTGACCCATAAGCTTTCATGAATGAACAATGAAATATACGGCTCATAAGTCATGAGCATGTAATGAGCTCCATAGGTTGACATGTGCATTGTTGTGCATCGCGACATCCATTTGCTTTCTTATGAAGCAATGCACAAGGCCCTCACATTGAATTGCTTCTCTTCATAGCAGGTTTTGATGCTTATTTTTGACAGTACTTGTTTATACCCACTTGTATTTTTTGATAATGTATTTTCTGTTTTCTCTTAGCCATATAAATTAGGCCAGCTGTAGATGGTTGGGATAAAGCTACTGATGATATTGAGGACATATAAAATTAGGGTATTTTTCTAAGTACATGTTTAACTCAATTTTGATAAACTAAGGGCTAAACGATACTTGATAAGTATGGAAAGTAGTAAATAATTCAGGTTTAGATAGGAAAGTAAGCAGTTATTATTATAAGGTATTTCTTGAAATCACTTCTAATTTTTCTGATTACCTTTATTTCATTAGTTATTTTTTTGTCATCACAAATATTTACTTGGGTCATGATTTTTAGCATCCCTCCTCTATTCACTGTGGTATGATTGTTTATTAAATTGAAATTTGCTCATGCATGTGGATTTTGATGGATTTTTTTTTTACCGTTAATCTTTTTTGAGGATCATCAGCTATGTTAGCTCATGGAACACATTTGAACTCTTGATGAGAGAAAATTAAGGAAACTGTGGTTGTGATGCATGCTTCTGCCTCTTTTATGTTTTCATCAAATCTAACTAAAACTCATTAATTCACTAGTTTCTTGCTTTCAATGTTATTTGTTCTTCATCTTCTTTTTTATTTTTCTTATTATAATGTTGTAGACCAAGATTTTTCATTGATTCAGTAAGGCTCTTTGATTAATATTTCAACTTCTCTCAAGCTCTATCCAATTATTTGGCGAATTTACTCGATTTAACTTGTGCATTTTTCTTGAGGTAGAGCTCTTTTACTGCATCTTTTCCTACAATCTATACAGTTTTTGGCTCTCCTCTTTAACTTTTATCATGCAGACAACTTTCAGGGATTGTGATTTTTCTGTGATGATTTATTTCTAATTTCATGGCAATTTCTCTATTAAAATTTATCTTCTTATAATGAATAAGGAAGTGTATTCCATGTTTCAACATTTTTTTTGTCTTCCTGCTTTCTTTAGGCCTTGCTTTATAAACTATTGGTTCTGAGATTCAATTCTATTGGCCATTTTATGTATATCCAATAGTTGCAATGAATGTTATTCCTCAATGGATGAAGCATTGTACATCACTTTACCTTATTCTCTCCAAAGCAGTGACTGCTATATGCAGTTTGAGCAGTGTGCTTGGCGTAGTGTTTGGAAGTAGACAAGCTAAAAATGTAGGTTTCCATGGCTTCATAGGTTGCAAAGAACTAAGAATTGGAAAATGGCATTTCAATTTGTTGCATAAGTTTTTAATGTATATAATTCAAAATCTTCTTCTAAGATACATTCAAAATTATGTACTCAAAATAGCAAGTTGAAGGACAAAATTGATTAATTGACTTTGGTCTAACCCGCTTCTTCTCTTTTCTGAGATGACAAATTTAAAATATCCGATGACCTAAAATTTCAGCAGGATGAATATTTTTGAAATAAATTTCAAAATATAATAACAAGGAAAAATATGTATTTTGGTCTTTTGAACCAACATGAGTATTGGTGTTCCCATTACGGCAACTCTCAAATCAGCATATGCTTTGATTTAAAAAAAAAAAACTGTCTTAAACATTAAGCATAAATATTTGCAAGAAAAATTAAATGCAATTGTCAATTGTCAACTCATTTATAATGCTAAGATAACCAGATGTTGATATCAATTTATTTATTTCTATACTTTCTTTTCATAGTCTTAGAGGGTATCATATAATCTTTGTATAAATTTTGGCATATTTATATCATTTGGTCATCACCTAGCCCATTCGGTTTGTAATAAGCATTAATAAGGGTCGAACTTGTTCTATCATAGTATTTATCAACTGCCCCTTCAGGTCGGGGGTTCGAATCTCTCTATGGTGATGTGAGCCTTAAGGAGGGTGATACTCGAATTGTTAGGCACATTAGGAGTGGCTGGAGTCTATATTTATGCATGCATGCATGCATGCATGCATGTATGTATGTCTGTCTTTGTGTGTCTGTGTGTCTCTGTGTGTGTGTTATATGAACAATAAGCTGGACTATAGCTATCTCAATTTTGTATATTCTCTCCCCTAAAAATGATACTAAATTGGTTCTTTCTTAATCATTTGACATCCTCTTAAAGTTTTGAGGATCTCATTGAAAAGAGTCATCATTCTTATCCTTCTTCGTTATCTCATTTCTCTAGAACTTGATTGTATCTTGATGAAGGCTAGGCGACTAAAATGTGGAAACATATAATTATTTATTTATTTATTATTTTTATGTGGAAACATATAGTTGACTTGGGTTGATTGGATCAAGATAGGGTTTGGGAACCCAAAATAATCTGATTGTAAATGGGATGGTTATGAAAAGGTGAAAGTTATAAATTTGAACACGGTTGATTTTGTTCAGATTATGTACAATTTGGTTAGAGGTTCTCAAGTAGGACATGGTCAGAATAAGAATAGATTGGGTCCTAATTTTAAAAGAAATGGTCGGGGGCTATTATACAAGCTCCAACTATCCCTCATTCGCTTACGAATTCGGGTACCACACACTACACTTGGGGAAATTGAACCCCAGACCTGAGGGAACTTACAACTGACAAACATATATATATATATATATATATATATATATATATATATATATATATATATATATATATATATATATATATATTAAATTTTGAAAGAATTGCGTGCATTTTATATTTGCATAAACAATATCTGGTATTGTTTGAGTGAGTTGTTCTCACGATGCGACCCGGGGCTTGGAGTTAACCAAGACGGGAACAGACTATCGGCCGGTGGAAAATCAATTCACTCCTCTAATTTTAATTCTAAACTGACAATTTAATATTCAAATAATACATGAAAGAGTCACTAAAGAAAACAATTAAAATTAACAAGTAGAAATTTATAACTTTCCATTTGTTGTTCTCGCCTTCTATTCATCTTGTTCAAATGTTTAAAGCCTAAAAAAATTACAACAACATAATGAGTTATCTAAAGATAACTCATGAGTAATCACACATTTAAACTACAGTAATCTAAGGAAAAAAATTTAAGATGCATGCGAGTCTATAAGAAATTTTATAATATGTTGGTTTTTTATAATTTTATAAGAAATTTGATATAAACTAATGCATGCATCAATGAGTTTTTCTAAATGAAACAACCCAATCTTCTATAAACATTTACTTTAACTTTACTTTTATTTTATACTATGCATACACATGTCTCTGTGAGGATCACTGTCAATGATTCTAATATACTTTTGGCCGATATTGCTCCGTCGGCTCCCGTCAGAACAGTGGTTAGCGATCTACACATCACAATTATCTGGGGTAGAACCCTCACCGACTCCTGACCGATATTATCTTGCCGGCATAACGGTTTGCAATTTAAAAATTTTCTAATTATCTAGGGAGGTAAGCTTTGGTCTACTCGCCTCTGACCGATATTATCCCGTCGGTATTAAGGTTAGTGATATAACCATCACAATTGTTTGTGGTGGTAGAAAAACTCTATGCACGTTGGTACACTGATATTCTCTACCTGTACCATTAGGGAATGAAATTCATCTCGGAATATTCACATACTAACATTTTTATATAAGCTATTTCATTGTTCATAACATACATTATTCTGAGATATTTTTATGCATGTTACTTACGTGCATACTTACTATTATTCTGTTGCATAACTATTATCATGCATATTACTTCATGCATATTATTTTCTATCATGCTTATCATGCATAAATATTTCCTATCAGGTGTATCTTTCATATCATATGTATTATCCATATCATGCATCTCATACATATCTTTCATGCATTTTTGTATTTTTTCTGACATGCATATATTTTCTATATAACAATATGAAGATTCTAGCTAAACTAGAGCATACATAGAGTCAAACATACATTTTGAAATAAACACAATTATTGAAATTTAGAAATCTAATTACTCACCTCATTTTCCACACTAGATTCTTGATCTTCGGTGACTGGCTGGACGTTGTGGTAGTTGTTATATTGAGCTCAATAACCTATAAAACATAATGTTAAGTTTTAAGATTCAAGTGATTTCCGTAAATTGAATTAGCATAGGGTTATGTTACCTAAAATTTTCTAGCATGCATATATTTTCTATCTAACAATAAGAAGATTCTAAGTAAACTAGAGCATATATAGAGTCAAACATACATTCAGAAATAAAGACAATTACCGAAATTTAGAAATGTAATCCCCCCCTCCCCCCCAATATTCTCGGGCTGGCTGGCTTAAATTTAATGTGGATGGTGCTCTTCTACCATCACACAAAGGTGGTGTGGGGATTGTTGTTAGAGATGAAAAAGGGGACCTCATCCTTGCAGGCGGTCGGTGGAGCATTAGAACAGTTCTAAGGTGGAACTCTTGGCTATCTCTACTATCAAACATTCCTTGGAGCCTTGGATGTTTGAATTTAAGGGGATTATTTTGGAAAATGATAATCTTAATATCATCTCGTCGTTATAGCTTTCTAAAATGGCACAATTTTGGGAAATAGCCGCCGCAAGACATCGGAGTTTCTTTCCTTCTTTACTTTGTTCAATCAAGTTCTTTTTCAACATGTTGATGGAAAAAAGAATATAGTGGCTCATTCCTGTGCCCATCGGGCAATAGATGATAGTTTTTTGTTAGGAATGCGGATAATACACACTTCCTTTTTCCCTTTATAAATTTTGATCGGGCCCATGTTTTGTTTGAATAGGCCCTTTTTGTAATATTTTTTTTGCTCATTTTCTGTTATAGTAATGCAAATGCATATTTCAAGGAACCCTGCATTGCGGGCTGTGACTACCCAGGTGCTGCTTGATTCATGCTACCGCTACTGTTTGCGCCCTTGCACTGTAGCTACGATTGCAATCTTGGTATAAGGGGCCGAACGAGCTTCCTTCACCTAGGAAGAAGCGACAGAGGGAGCGGGGACGGAATCGAAACTCGCTTATCGTAATCGATCGATCGAATGGAATGAAAGGCGGGAGAGAGGTCTGTTGGCTACAGTGAAGCTGCAGATTAATGTAGGATTAGGGATTAATTAAATTTAATCAATTTAATAAATCTTATAACTTTCAAATTTTATATTTCCCAATTTGATCATAAATGACATACATTGCTTTATTTCAAATTGCTCGATTAACACATGAATTTTTATAAAATTGTTTAGAATCAAATATGATGAATCCGGAATTTGAGATATATTTTATTTTGTAAAAAAATTATCAAATTTTATTACAGTTGTAGCTTAACAATATAAAACAACAGATGGTTCATAACCCTTATAGATTGTATGAAGTTCACATCATATACTAAATTGATGCAGGTTTATTAACCTAATGCAGGAACATAGGATTTAGGAGAGAAATGAGAAAACGGGAAGATAAAAGAAATAGACAATGAATTCTTATTCCAAATCCCAAGGCAAGATGCTCAATCCTCAAAGCGCAAATATGAAGCTGTGGGTCTTCAAGCATCTGTCTGTAGATGGAATTTCATATAATGAAATTTAAAATACCATATATTTTACATAAACCTGTAAACTACTATTTTCAGCTGTCATGGTGGAGAGAAGGAACTTTAGAAATAGCAGTTCAAATGGAGTCTTGTTTTTTATAGATTCTCTTTTGCTATGAGTTTGCGCTTTTTTAATTATTGCATTATGAAATAAGCCTGCTTTGCTTATCTTAACTATTTTCCCATTTTTTGTTACCATTTTATTGTATTATGCCCTTGGAATTCTTCATTTGCGATATTCTTAGATTTAGTAACTCTGTTTCGCGTTTTAATTTATGATTGCAGAGATATGATTAGAGCTATAAGGGCCTGCAAAACTGCTGCGGAAGAACGGGCTGTTGTGAGAAAAGAGTGTGCTGCTATCCGTGCTGCAGTTAGTGACAATGACCAAGAATACAGGCATCGTAACCTTGCAAAACTTATGTTCATTCACATGCTTGGTTATCCCACTCATTTTGGGCAAATGGAATGTCTCAAATTGATAGCATCTGCCGGCTTCCCGGAGAAACGAATAGGGTATCTTGGTCTTATGTTGCTTCTTGACGAGAGGCAGGAAGTTCTTATGCTGGTCACAAACTCCTTAAAGCAGTATCCTTAACCTTTTGTTCTTTATTTGGATTTGTTTTTTTTTCTTACACATTATCACAAATTTTAGTTAACATGGTTTGTTTGAAATTCTTCTTTGGTGGCCTTGATTCATTTATAGAGATCTCAATCATTCAAACCAGTATATCGTTGGTCTTGCTTTATGTGCTTTGGGAAATATTTGTTCTGCTGAAATGGCACGGGATCTTGCTCCAGAAGTTGAGCGATTATTGCAAAGTCGCGACCCAAACATTAAGAAAAAAGTAATTCAGTTTTCTCGCTATTCAATGTAATCCTTGAATTTCTTTTTTTTTTTTTTCAGTTAGGACCTTCAAAGTGCCAGTTCATTATCTCTTCAATTTATGGTGTGTAGTCTCATACTTTTTCAAAATTTATTTTCAGATATCTTAAGCTACATATCTTGATATAAATTCCTATAGTCATAATCTGTTTGGGTTTATGTCTACAAAATTACTTAGGATCTTTTTATGCATCTTAACTCTGTCTCGTTATCTGACAGATTGAAGGGAGTTTATTTATACCATGTCCTACTAGCAAACCGTCTGAATTCTTGAGGTCCTTTTAGTTTTAGTTTGTTTCTATTATCTATTGACGTTGGGTTAAAGTCAATGCATTTATTCTAATGGGCGGTAGATGTCCCTCTTTATTCTTGCTGATGAAAGCTGTTATTTTTGTCCAATAAATTGTCTTAGAAGTGAGCCTTTGTCTTCTGTACTTCATCCACATTTCCATCAGCCTCTTGTACTAATTTTTAGTACAGCCTGCAATGAATAACTTTCACTTCCCTGTTTTCCTTTGTTCGGATTTTCTACTTGAATGGAATGGGGAGTGCCAATATATCAATAACTTGTTTGGTATAAGGAGTGGTTCTTGAATGCTAATTACCATAAGCGCACACACACATACTTGATATTATAAGTGCCTTTCTGATGTGAGAATATCAGAGCTAACTTTAGAAGAGAAAATGATTGGACCTTTTTTTTGACTTCAACATCTTTAATTTATTATTTTTATAAGATGTGATATGACATCGCTATGGCCAATCAGATTCAAAGTTGGTTTGACTCTTTTATTTTTGAATGGCACAAGCACTAAAGTATATGTGTATGGATCAGTGACTAAATCACAAACTAGAGAAGTAGAAGTTCATTAAGATTTCGAGCATCATTATCATTAAATTCATTAACTTCAAATTAAGTTCATTATTTAAGCTTGGCCATTGCCCTTCTGTGGATTTCTACTATGGTTAGCCCTTACCTTGTTGTTCAAGTGACATGTAATGCAATTGAACATCACTTTCCTTCCATATTTGCTTGGCTGGCCAATCAAATGAAGATTTATGAAGACTGCAAGCAATTGGAACTACTGCCCTTTCCTTCTTTGCCCTACTAGGATATTATTATTTATTTTTTCTTGTCTTTGTAAATATATGAGCTAACTCTTTAAATCATCGAATGAATGAAATATTAATTTGCTTGGTTGCAAGTTTGAAGAATTTTTGGTAGCTTCTTTAGAAGAGAACTTTGGTGAGTTCTAATTCTTCCTTTGCATTTGTTTTATTCTTTACCCCTTTCTTCACTCTCGACTAAACCTCAAAACCTGCCCCTATCCCCTTTCCCCCCTATCTCTCTACAACCTTGCAACAACTGGAACCTTCTTGCAATTAGTTGCCTCTTCCAACAACCAAAATCCTAAAACTTGCCTTTTGTTTTTACGTTCCCATACATATCTAAAGCTGCCCCTAACTCCTTCACAGATCTACCTCCTTCTCTTTCTTACTTTCTTAGGTTTAATAAACCCTAAAATCCTTCGACCCCTCTCAATCAACTCTCCCAAGTCCAGTAAACCCATACAATTGAAGGATAAACCCTCACCACAATGCAAAACAACCATTCATTTGTTGTCCCAAGCAACTAGCATCCTTTGTCTTATTCCTTCATGATCCCCCCGCTCTGTGACACCAGAAGCCTTTCTCCTACAAGTCTAATCATCATGGTTATCCCATTTATTTGTCCCCGTCTCAAATATTTCAGGTTGGTTTTACGAATCTTCATTTTTCATTCTTTTTTGCCAAGTTTTGTTTGAGTTTCCCTTAACAATTCTCACGCCATTTATATCATTGCTATAAATCCATCAACATTCAAGCACCTAAGGAGGTAGTGGCGGTGTTTATGTTTTTAATTCATTATTTTTTTATTATATGTCCCCTAGTTTAGTTACTATGAGGTTTGTCTTAGCGTTCATGACTTTAATTTTGCGTTTTCATTTTTTCTTCTGTGTAGCATTCTCATGTCATTAATAGATGTTGGCTTGTGATACTGTGCAGGCTGCACTATGTTCCATAAGGATTGTAAGAAAAGTTCCTGATTTGGCAGAAAACTTTATGAGTCCTGCTGCTGCTTTACTCAAGGAAAAACATCATGGCGTTCTTATTGCTGGAGTTCAGCTATGTACAGATCTTTGTAGAGCTAGCCCAGAGGCCCTTGTATACTTGAGGAAGGTATTTTGCTCAAAACAAATTTCTAATGTTGCTTGTGATGTGTCCTGCAAATTGGTTGTAGGATAACGACAAAATATCATATTATCCATCAGTATTAATGATGCCCTGGAAAGCTGAGGAATGTCATGTGATGTAATCTGTCTTTGATGCTTAGATCAAAATACGGTGCGGCAGTGGTAATTACTGCTATGTAACGTTAAATAACAACCAAACAATAGCCATGCCATGAGCAATTTTTGTTTCCTTGACGGTGCTACCATGGCCTTGGAAGCATTTTCTTTTTTGATGATTTTATGCTATTTTGACACAACGAAGCATCTGCAATTCTTGAATTCTAGTGGTGCTGATAAACTTGTTGAAATTCATAAACATCATGTTCGCATTGGTTCTATTGTGACAGCTGTGAATTTTGTCTTTATTCCAATTTCTTTTAAAGTTTTAAAGCAATCTTTATTAACAATTGCATCAAATTAATTCGCCCATTTTTTCAAATAACCGTCATTCGTAAGTTTTGGCTTTGTTACTAAGCGTGCTTGGTAACAAATTCAGAAATTTCTGTGGATTTCCTGAAGATATTTGTCTTTGTTTTACATTCTAATATTATTTCTTGGCTCTACCTCATTTATTAATATATATTGACATTTTTTTTAAAGCTGTTGCTACTTTATTTCCATGTTCTATGGGAATATGTGTTTTGGGCGCATTCTTTTGTCATTTTACTGTTCAAGTCTTGTTTCCTGTTAGTTTTTTTCTTTCGTTTAATATTACTTTCTACATTTAGAATAATTTTCCACCTTGACCTTAGAACTGCACAGAGGGATCAGTCCGGATACTAAAGGATATTTCCAACAGCTCCTATGCGCCTGAGTATGACATTTCTGGAATTACGGACCCATTTTTACACATCAGAGTACTTAAGCTTATGAGAATGTTGGGCCAGGGAGACGTGGATGCAAGTGAATCTATTAATGACATTCTTGCTCAGGTCAGCTTCCAGTCTTTCACATTCTTGTTTATTTTCTGGAAGGTTTGTTGTGATACTTGTATGATTTATGAAAATTAATATTGATTTAAAAGATGTAAATTCTTGGACTTCCAATTCGGTTTTTAAGAATAAAATCCGAGAGTTCTATATTTAATGTAAACTTTTATGAAAACATATCTTTAGTGATGAGCATAATGTTTGCATTGGAAGTCATGCGGTATCGGAGTTAATCCAAACCATGACGCAAGATACGAATTTATTAATAACCTAAAATGACGGTTACACCATTGACTTAAAAGAAAGAAAGACATCACGTAATTCAAACATAAAACAAGGCATTACAAACATAGACCAAACAAACAATGACACAAAAAGCTCAATGAGGAGGGAGTCCGGAGAGATGGGGCTGGAGCGGTGGCTGTGGTGAAGGCCGGAGCGGTTTTGAGCGACTAGGGAGGAGCGGGACAACAAGTCAACGCTCTTTGAGTCGTCAAATTGCACCCGGAAGAAGCAAGAAACGTCGTCGAATGCTGGAATCCGGAGGCGGGAAGGATGACGACTGAAGCCGTGGAGAGTGGCAGCCGAAGCTGAGGAACGAAGGCAAGAATGGTGGCCGAAGCTGAGGAGCAGAGGCAGGCAACTGGAGGCGCTGGGGTGACCTGAGGATGGCTGCGGCCTTTTGGGAGGGAGGCGATAGCGGACTGGACGTTAGAGAGTTGGGCTGTAGCCTGGTTTGACGGAGGCCGTAGGTGATGCGACGACCTGCATGGAAGCTGTATGGGAGCTGTCGACGGTTTGGGAGTGCAGTAATCTATAGAGGGGCTGCAGGGGACTAGCGACGCTCTGGGAGAGGACCAGGAAGTGCGACAGGAGGCTGCAGGCAGACTGGCGATGGGCTAAGAGGTAGCAGGGAGGTTGTAGGAGGAGTGGCGAAGCTCTGTAAGAGTAGAAGGGAGGCAGGGAAGCTATCAGCTAGATTGCTGGGATGGCTGGAGTGTCGACGGGTTGCAGGACTGCGGGTAGAAGTCGAAATGATGAAGATAAACACCACCTCAGAGGAGATTATAACTGAAGCACCGTCCTCGTCGTCCGATACAACCCTCAATTGGGAAATACTCAGATAAAACTGAATTCGTATTTTAAAATCAAGATCTCTAACTCTATACACATCAACTCCTATTTATAAAAGACTTGACCTAATTTAGGAAGCATTTAAACTAAGAAAGGAGAATAAAAGTTAAATTAAGATCTTAGATTTTAGGAAAGGTTTAAATTAAGGAAGGAGAATAAAATCATGATTTAGGCTATTAGGAAAGGGTTTAAATTTGGGAATGGCATAGAAAGGAAAACAGGAAGAGGAAGAAAGGAAAGAAAAAGGAAGGGAGAAAAAAGGGAAAGGAAAGAAAAAGGAAGGGAGAAAAAAGGGAAAGGAAAGAAGAGGAAGGAAGGGGGTGGTGAGGCCCCCCACCATAAGGACCGACCGGTCCAGCTGTGTCGGACCTGCGCCTAAGTCATGCATGATAATAAGGGCTATTCACTCGGATAACTTTTACCGTAGGCACTAATCCTCCCACTGTTTCTTGATAAGTTTTTTTGTCAGACACTACTCTTTTCTCAAAATTTGGATTAATTAATACCACGAAAAGTTTAAAGCCTTGCTGATCACTCTCCCATTTTCTCTGCAATGTGAAATTTGTGCTTGTTAATCAACCCTTAGCTTTGAATGAATGTTTAATTCATTATTTCTACTAATTTTTCCTTAGAAACATTTAGTAGTGCAATTGTGAGTCAACTTTTACTTTTCGATGCAGTTTAACTATCACTCTCCCATTTTCTCTGCAATGTGAAAATTGTGTTTGTTAATAAATTCTTAGCTCTGAATGACTGTTTATTTCATTTTTTCTACTAATTCTTCATTATAAACTTGTAGTAGTGCTGATGTGGGGGCTTGGGCTGAACCAGTTCAACCGGCTCAGCAAGGAGGTGCCGGTCCAGCAGGGAGGCTGGACCGGCCGTCTATGTTATTGGGTGGGGAACTGCCGCCCATGCTTCCCCCTCCTATTCTACCTACTATTATATACATTCTGCTTATCTGTTTTAGTGTTTGGTTCTTTTCTGATTTCAGATTTCTTGCAGCCGGCATTTTATTTAGTTAGAGCTGTATTTGAATACAGGAGGTGCTCCGACTGTATCCTGCTTCGAGATGGTGACTATTTTAACCTACTTTCATGAACCTTTCCCTCCCCTGCTCGCTGCCTTCAGCGCTCACCCTTCCTTCCCTGTTCCCGCCGCCGAATTCCAGGTCTCCTAAATGCTGCCACCACATACTTCATAACCACTCTCCTGCTGAAACGCAGCCACCTTCCTACTTTCCCTGCAGGCTGCACCCCACCCTCAGTAGCTGTGCTGAGCAGCTCACCTTTCGACCCCACTTCCAGCTTCCATCACAGCCCTCTATAGTATAGCCCTTCCATCCTCCACCAAACTCTGCCTTCTACACTCACTCCCTTCCTTTTACCGTCACCAATTTCCCACATCTTCTCCCCACTGTCCAAGGATTGTCTTATCCAGCCCTAATCGGATATTAGTGTGTTGCCGATTTTCCATGTTGTTTTGAGTCTTGATTTTAATCTGCTGCTTGAGTAATAAAATTCTGTTTTTCCTATCGGATTCTGGTTAACTCCGGTATCAAGTGCACTTGTGAGTTAACTTCTACTTTTAGATGCTGTTTAACTTCACTTCTTTCTCAATCTTGGTGTGTTTTCCTGACCGCGTCATTTCTGCCTGATGAAACACACGTTTTATTACTGCATATCATAGATTAAACTTATAAGTAATAAGCAATTACTTATTATCTATGCTTCCATTTTCGCTTGCAAGCAAGTAGTCTTGTAACTTTTTATTTGCATTTTTCAACATTAGAGATACTTTCTTGCTACAGAAGAATGTGATTGGGAGTTTTGAGAAGTGTTCAGAATGGTTGAAGGCTATATATTTGTATAACAACCAATTGAAAAATTTATTGAAAGGATCATTTATTGATAAAAAATTCAGTATTTATTAATGCTAAATCATTCCAAGCCATCAACATGCCAGAACCTACAATTTCTGGCATTAGAAGTTAAAAAGAATTTGCGAGGACATGAAGATTTACCCTAGTTTTGGTTAAGAACAACCTGATAGGAATAAATGGAAAAGAAGGATTCTTAAAATGGCCCCAAATATTTAGAACAGGGGTAAGGATAATGGTGGCGGTTGCTATGCTGACTGACATCTGTCATTTATTCAACAATTATGTTCCAATGTTTTATTGTCTTTTTGCTCCTCGTTTCAAAATAAAATTAAATGAAGATCTAAATTTATGCTTATTGTAATTTCTTGATGTTCATTCCTACATGTATGTAGTATTTTGTTTGCTGTCGTGAAACAAGGAGATCGTAATAATGCTACGTATGAATTGGCAGTGATAACTTTTTTATTGTGTTTTATAACTATATTAATTGTGCTATTTGCTGACTTCATGAGCTATTTTTTAGGTTGCCACTAAAATTGAGTCAAACAAAAATGCTGGCAATGCAATTCTCTACGAATGTGTCGAAACTATAATGGGCATTGAGGCTACAAGCGGCCTTCGAGTTCTTGCCATAAATATATTGGGGAGGTTTTTGTCAAATCGTGACAACAATATCAGGTCAATATTTATTTGCAGATGGTTTCAATATATATTTTTTATGATGATTTCTCTTTTTTATCGGGATTACTTTATAAAAGGATTAACTTGAAGTTATTGATAACACAACATTTTGGTGATATTATTGTTAGATCTTTACCATTTTTGAGCATGGCATGTCATGCATTATGTCTTTACATCCAGAAGGTCATACTCTGGTGGTGGAGTCCAACTTCAGACATCTTTAAGTATATATCCTAATATCAATAAACTTCATTACTTTACTGTAAGTTCCCTGTAAGCTCACTTGATGTAACTGAAAATATTGGATGGCCTTATAGTTGTAGTCTTTTTTCCACAAATAGGAGTTGATAGTTTGTAATTGAGGTATTTGATGAACATTGATGAATTAAATTTGATTTGTGAGGTTAATTGAGCGCTTTTTAAATCCAAATTATGCAAATTTGATGCATAGAGTTCTTCCATTTCATCAATTTTGATAGTAGAGCCCATATTTTTCTCTTTGATTTCCATTACTCATTACCTCTGAAGATGACTCACCTGTGGATTCCATCTCGATTCCTTAAACCCATAGCCACATCTACATGGGTTATACGGCAAATCCACGTATGAGAACTTACCTACATGACCGCCTCATCATTTGACCTATGCCCTATCCTGTGACTCAAGCTCGTTCCATCCCTGCACTGCACAAGCAGGTCCTCGATCTCTGCTGTTGTGTGCTCGCAACTATTTGTTGTTCTTGTACAGGTTTACTTGACTAATCCCATGTTCTTACTATTCATTCCCAAGTTTACACAATATATTTATCCACGACTTTTCATTTTCCATGCTTACAATGTTGCTGTCTGTTTTCATCCTCATGCAATTTACTGACATTCTATGAAATTTCACACTCGTAAATCGAATTCAATTGGTATCATTGTCAACTGCAGAACTCATTCTCAGCATACCATGATCCTAGTGAAACTTTTTTCTACCGGGATTGGAAGCTTTCCTTTGATACTCTCCCCAGGATCAGTATTGCTATTAATTTTTTTTATCAAATGGATTGAAGTGAGACTTTCTATAGGTTTCCATTGTACATCTAAGAACATTAATCCTATTGAAAGCAAGATTTGGTGCAGTTACATTTAACTTATTAAGTTTATATATATATATATATATGGCGTCGACAGCGGGCTTTGCTAGGGTTTCGCTCGATGGCGATTCTCGGCGCTGAAACTATCGGATTCACTTCTTTTCTTCGACTAAGCTCGTAAATCGTCTCTCCTCTTCAACCCGACGACGTTGCTTTGTTCGCTTTGTTTACCGAAGACGACGACGACGTTACGATGCGCCTTCGTTTTTGTTGCGCTCGACGACGACGAACTGTGCGCACGTCGTCTCCTAAATGAAGACGCGCTCCTGCTCGCATTCGTCTTCCTGCCCGACTGACGCTCTATTCACACGTTTCGTAGACAGACGCGCCTGCCCGACAGACGGTTTCTTCTCGCATCCCATTCTTATAGCGGCCCTCCATCTCTCCTGACCGTTCTTGGGAGGGAGATGGCCTCGATGATTCGTTCTTATGCATATGCCCTTGCCGACGACTTGTCCTCTCCTACTAGTGCCCCTCCTCCAGGTTTATCGTCTGGTTTTGCTATTGGTAAGTTCTGCAATGTTCCAGAATCTTTCCACGAGGCTCTTGAAGGTGGAGATGATCGCACTTTTATTAAAAAGCTTGGGGAAAGAAAAAAGGAAGCCTGCACTTATTCTCACAGAGGCTGAAACCGGTACTCTCGCGTTCTCTTGGCGTTTTTCCCTACTGGGGAAATTCCTTTATGGTCACCCAAAACTGGAGATAATTAGGAAGGAGTTTGATGCTATGAAACTATTAGGGCAGTTGGAACATTGACCTACTTGACGGTAGACATATATTTATTCAGCTATCTCATGATGCATATTACACTCGCATTTTCTCTTGTAAAACTATCAAGATTGAAAATCGTTTTATGAAGATTCTGAAGTGGACAGTCAATTTTGATCCAAAAGCAGAGTCCCCTATTATTCCCGTTTGGATAAAGTTTCCGGGGCTAAAATTACGTTTGTTCAACATGGAAATCCTCTACTCTTTAACAACTGATTTCGGTAAGTCTCTTAAGGTTGATAGTCTTACGCTTGCTGTCACTAGACCCTTTGTGGCTTGTGTGTTAGTTGAAAGAGATATACTCAATCAGCTCCGGATGAGATATGGATTGATACTATTCACAACGGGTATTGACAAAAGGTTGAAATAGAACCACATCCTTCTTATTGCTCTCATTGTAGTATGTTTGGACACAGCTCTACTATTTGCTATCGTTTGCATCCTCATCTAAGACCGAGTATCACTAAAGAATATCTATTATCCTTGTTGAGAAGATGCAACCCTATCCTCTTCCCAACACCGCTGTTCCTGAAGAAGAACAGTTTACTACACTACAGATCCAGTTGTGCATATACCACCCATTGTTATTGAAAAGACTTACTTACACGTTAAGACACACGAGAGTGCTCATTTGATTCAATAACAGATCAGCCAATACAACATGTAGTTGCTTCTAACGTTCAACAATCTGCACAGCTTCAACACACATTTGACCAAGATCATATGAGTCAGTCTTCGGAAGAGGAATGACTGGTCTATTCTAGGAGGAAGAAGAATGGATCTGACTCCAGCTCGGGAACATATTGGATGATACATTGGTTACTATTGACAATGACAATCTTCTCACCAACTTATTAGCTTGCTCCTTTCCTAGGACCAAAGGCAGAGGCAAAACCAAATTGGGTTGCTCTCTAGCCACCTGATATTATGTATTTCAGTAGTTTTAAACTTTTTCTGTCTCTAATGTACTTTCAGTATTTTCTAATATACATATATATATATATATATATATATATATATATATATATATATATATATATATATATATATATATATATATATATNTATATATATATATATATATATATATATATATATATATATATATATATATATATATATATATATATATATATATATATATATATATATATAGAAAACCCAATGACTAATATATTAAAGAGGAAAATATACAAATAGGTTGTATGAGTGGGCCTAAAAGAAAACCCAACCCACACAATACAACACATACAAAATCTCAAAAAAGAAAAGATACATATAAAGTAAAAAAACCAAAACCATCAATGGGCGCAAAGAACTAGGGATGTCCCAATTTAGTCCTCCCTTTGCCTCTAGTTCTTGGAAAGGAGCCGACTAATAATTGGTGAGATGTGTGCCATTACTCGAAGTAATCAAAGTATCATCTATCAGATTCCTGACCTTAAGTAGGTGTCCATTTTTCTTCTTCCTCCTGGATGTGTAAACTTGTCATTCCTCATCTGAGGACTGACTCATATGATCAATGGATTGGTCTAAAGGTGGCTTGACAGGTGTAGAATGCTGCACATCATGAACCTCATATGCCTGATGCCTGAGTATCATTAATATTGTGCTCGACCTGATGAGGCGGTAGAGAAACAATAGAAATATTGCCACCTGCAACATCATCATTAATAAACTCTAGGTCATATGAAGTCTGAAAAATCCCCATCGTTCCCACGAAAGGTGATTTCAAAGACGGGGGAACTACAACATTGTGTGGAGGCTGAATGGTTGACATATTGCCTGCAAGGATAGTGACATCTTCAGGGGCATCCTTTTGATGTTCAATAGTGTCAATAATTTGAAGCTGATTAGAAGGAGAGGGAAACACTGCCTCTGGCGAAACACTTTGCTTGTTTGGTCTGAGGTGGGGCTGTAGATGGTGACATTGAGAACTGAAGTAGCCGAACATACGACAGTTCGAACAATACGAAGGGAAAAACTCAATCACAACTTTTTTGCCAATATCCATGGTGTTTTGTGCCTAACCAAATTTCTTCCGAAGTAGCTGAAGTGATGTCTTTTTCAACAAGTATTCTGGCTTCAAATGGACGGAAAAGATTGAAAGTAGGAATGTACATTTTGAGTGGCTTACCATAAGCTGAGGTAATAGAGTACAACACTTTTTGAGTAAAATAATGAATTTTCAGGTCAGAGAGGCGAATCCAGACTGAAATGATTGGTGGTTCCGTTTGTGGGTCAAAATCCACCGACCATTTCAAGATCTTCATTGCTCTGTTATCAATCCAGATTACCCTTCTAGCAAATAATCGCGTGTAATCCTATTCATTATTAAGTTAAATAAGAATGTGTCTTTCATCTAAAAGTTCAATTTTTCACTCTCCAACAAGATACATAAGCTCAAATTCCTTACAAATAAGCTCCATTTTGGGATGTACATAAAAAAATTTCTCGACCAAGTTTAGACGACAGGAGGAAGCAAGTTGAAAACATTCAACTTCTATAAAAAAGATGACAGACTTCTCATTATTTCTTCCAGGTATGTTGATGTCCTCCGCCAACTCAAAAGGAGGGAGAACACGATTTAGGAGTATCTGAAGCGTGGACATTCGCTAGGGCAGTAGAATACGTTCTGCAGAAGTCATCGCAATTGTCAGAAGGCGCGGCAAAAGAGCAGCGAAATCGTAGTGGACGGTAGAGCGAAATTCGAAAGGGGAAACCTTGTGGTTTTTGCTCGAGCCCAAGGATTGCGGAAGAAAAAAATGCTGCGAGGAAGAAGACGAGAGGCAACGATTTCTGCTCGAATAGAGGGCGGTTTTTGCTCGAGCCCGAAGAATGCGGAAGAAAAAAAACGCGGTGAGGAAGAAGAGAGGCGACAACGACGAAGGAAAAGAGACGAGAGGACATTCCAGACGGGAGGAAAGATCGCGACTTTCCAAAACGGTGATGACGAAGAAGACGCAGCGAAAAGAAGACACCGAAGAAGACGAAGCTAGGAGAGGAAGGGATCATATACGATAAATGTTCGTAACAGTTGCTAGGGTTCGCCACGAGGCGAACTAGCAGAGCCGAGCGTGGGAGGAGACGACGCCATTCATTATATATATATATATATATATATATATATATATATATATATATATATATATATATATATATATATATATATATATTTGCCGTTCCTTAAGCAGGTTATGTTGTATTATAGATGGAACAAGTTCATCTCAAATCATGACTACCATTGAGGATGATTACTAGCATTGTTTTCTTGCCGCTACCTGCTCTAAATCACTCACTAGGTTTGATGGATCTTTAAGCTTCATGAGCAAGTTCCTTTGCATCCTCCTTCATGGCTACACCCAGACTCTTTAGGAGAAGGATTCTTTTTTGTTTGTGATGCGGGGCTCCTTGGGTGGCCAGTTGAATAAACTGGGACATATTCTGGTCCAATAGGAGGTTCGACTGGCTGGCCAGCTTAGGGCTGGAAGTATCTCCTCTTTTCTCTCCTTCTACCTAAATCTAATTCCTCCCTCAAAGAGAATCCCCCCTTCCTATTATATTGCTTGCCTTTTCCATCCCCTTTTCTATTTCTATTTCTTTCCAATTCCAATTACTTCCTATTCTATTGCTTGCCTTTTCTACCCCCTTTCCTATTTATATTTCTTTCCAATTCCACTTCCTTCCTATTCTAACTACTAGCAATTGTTATATATTTACTATTTGAGTGATTTAGAGTTAGTTTTTGGATTTTCTCTAAATTCAGTTTGCTGCCTTTGAGGCGTTATTCTGAGGTGGTGATCTTCTCCAAAAGTTTGAGTGGTGTTTCAGTTGTTACTCTATTCGACGGGGATCGTTATCTTTCATTTATTCCGATTACAGTTTGCTGCCATCTTCCTGCCTGCTGCTGTCCAACCATCCAATCTTTTTCTAGCAGCTAGTTTTTCTGTTTTCTACTACTGACCAGCCATCCAACTGCCTTCCAGTAGTCGGTCTTTCTGTTTCCTGCTGTTGTCCAATCATCTAGTCACGTTCCAGCAGTTGGTCCTTTCGTTTCCTGCTGCTGTCCAACCATCCGGGTGCCTTCCAACTGCCAATCATTCCGTTCCCTCAGCTGTCCGGCTGGCCCACCGCCTATTAGCAGCCGAAGCTTCTGTTTCCTGCTGCGGTCCAGACATCTTGCTGCCATTTAGCCATCTCGTCGCCGTCCAACAGCCGCACCGACCCTCCCTGGCCTTCCCTTAGCACAGCCGCCACCTACTGCCAGCTACCAACCCATCCTACAACAGCTTACTTTCTGCATTCCAGATCTGCCGCCCTCCTTTAGAGGTGGCTATTTTTAACTTTTATGTTGTTTTTCTTTTCTTATTTTTCAGTCGTCATTGTTGCTTACTGTTTGCATGCTCTTGTTTTGTTTCCTTTTAAGAGCCTGCTTGTACTTTCTTTGAGATTCAACAATAATATTTGTCATTTGGTCGTGGTTTGGGTTAACTCCGGTAGGTATCAGAGCTAGACCAACGTTAGTCCTATCTTAGGGTTCTCTAGCATCTACCCCATCCACACCACCTTTGCAAAAAGAAAAAAGTCTTCTTTCTTCTTTTCTCCTCTTTCTTTCTTCCCTCGTTCGTGCTTTCTCACCTTCAACCCGCCTCCCAAACCCAGACCCTAATCATGCCACCACGAATATATATGCTAGAACCTACCCGAGATGAGATATAGCGGGAAATTCGTCGTCTGCAGCAGAGATTGTTCGAATGAGATGATGGGACCCAGGGAGAGATCACCCTCGATCGAGATTAGGAGAGTCGATGGGGAGACGGGGGCGAGGATCTGAAGCCATTCCACAAAGAAGACATCAACGACGAGAAATAACGACCATGCCGCTTCGGGATTTATTATTGGCGGAGGTCGAGAGAGGTGCCTGAGGATAAAAGGGACTTTCGGGACATCAAAACCCTAAATCAGCCTACATGTGGAAATCATAATGACTTCGATATCAAAATGGATCTGCTAGAGTTTGGGGGAGGCATGTATCAGAATGAGTTTCTCAACTGGCTACAATCCATGGTACGAATCTTTGAATATAAGGATGTGTCGGAGGATAAGCGAACAAAGTTGGCCGCCATCAAATTGAAAAAGAGCGTCTTCTTGTGGTGGGAGAACTTATAGAGACATGAGAAATGAGAAGTCAATGATAAGATTACCAAGTTGGAGAAGATGAAGAAAGCAATGTATAAGAAATATCTTCCACCTCATCACTGCAAGGACATTTTTTTGAAACTCCACAATCTACAGTAGCTTAGATCGACCACTTACAGATGAAATGCGAGCTGATCGAGCTGAAAACGCACACTGTAGCCCAGTACCTTGGGGGCCTGAAATCCGCTATTAGTAATGTGGTCCAGCTACAACCATAGTGGACGTTTCGGGATGTTCAGACTCTAGCCATGAAGGTGGAAAGACAACAGAAACAGAGCAGGCATTAGTCATCCTTCAGGCAACAACCGTCAGTCAAGCAGTCACCTACAACTTCCATGTCCGACAAGGGTAACAAGCAAGCCCAAACAAGGAAGTGACAAGCTAGATCAGAGTGGAAAGAAACACGAAAAGGGTAGCTTCACCAATACAATATCTACTAGACAATGCTTCAAATGCCACAGATATGGGCACAGTCTTTGGTTGTGTGACTAGCCGAGTTGTGTCTTCTAGTGAGCAGGGCGTAGTGGAGGAGGTTAGCGACGAGGAGACAACTGAGAATTAAGGTGAGATATACCATCTCCCACAGGATAAAGGATTGAAAATCGTGATTCGATGAGGTTTACAGACTGAAGGTACGAGGGATTCACTTTGGATTCATCACAATATACTTTACTCCTGTTGCACTGTGAACCAGAATGTGTGCAATCTTATCATCAATGATGGGAGCAGTAAAAATGTGTCATCTACACTGAGGGTAGTGAAGTTGGGATTCATGACTCAGAAACACACCCAACCATATTCATTGGCATGGCTGAAGAAAGAAAACAAGATCAGTATTGATAGGAGGTGTTTAGTGGAGTTCTTGATTGGACGCCTGCTGTAGGATCAGGTGTGGTTATGGCCTCCGTGGATGCCTTCCACCTTTTGTTGGGGAGACTCTAATCATTTGACCGTAAAACTTAGCACAACAACTTCAAGAACACCTACTTCTTCACTAAGGAGGGCAAGCACATCCTCCTTTGGGAGAGCCCGAGATCCCAGGAGCCCTTACTTGCAGAGCAACATCGATGAGACCAATTTTAGTGATGACAGAGGTTGAGAGGACTGTGACACTATTTCTAGGCACGGGACAACCACGACATAGAGCATTTCAAGATACCACAGTCAATATCGTACCACCATGGCCACCATTGTTCGAGGAGGTTCAGACCCAACTCAGTCTGTAGGGGGGGATCCTCGGGATAGTGGTTCAATATCGATGAATGCTCGCAAGTGAGCAAAACTCTTTCGATATTTTGGGAGACAATGCAGATGCCAGTGGGACCCCGGTGGGGCCAGGACCACAAACGAAGAACCAAACCTTTGACGGGTAAAGTCAAAACTCTCCCAACCCCGAGAGACTTAATCGGGGCTCCTTGGGCGATTGAATCAATCTGAACAGATTTCGGTTCAACAGGAGACTGGACCGGCTGACCTGCTTAGGGCAGGAATTATCGCCCAGTTTACCTCCTTTCAACCTAATTTAATCCCTCCCTTAAAGCAGATCCTTTTCCTATTCTACTATTTTTTTTTTCGTCCCCTTTCCTATTTCTATTTCTTTCCAATTTCAATTCCTTCATATTCTATTGCTTGCCTTTTTCGTCCCTTCCTATTTCTATTTCTTTCCAATTCTAATGCATCATATTCTAACTATTAGCAACTATTATATATGTGTTATTTGAGTGCTTTTGAGTTAGTTTTTAGATTGTTTCTAATTTTAGTTTGTTGCCTTTGAGATTTATTCCCCTTTTGAGGGGTTGTACTCGACGGCGAAAGGTGCTCCAGCTGTAACTCGTCCGAGGAAGTGCTCTTCTCCAAAGGTTCCAGGGGTGCTCCAACTGTAACTCAATCCCGTGGGGATAGTTATCGTTCATTTATTCTGTTTACGATTTGCTCCCATCTTCCTGTCCTACTTCTGCTCGGCCTTCTAGCAACCAGGTCTTCACCAAGAACCTATTTTTTATGTGAAAATGAACGAACCATCTCTTTTGGTATTGATAGACGTATGAAGCAAAATTTTGTAACTCGATTCTTGATAACTTAGTTTTGGAAATTATTCTTATGATGAATGATTGCATTAATGACATTACTTTTTTTGTTCTTGTTTTCTTGTTATTCCATTTTATGAAAGAGTCAGATGGTAAAAGTTATGTTGCATCAATATTTGAGGAAGTATGTTAATAAAAATACCTGAAAGAACTCTAAAATATTAAACTCCATCTGATTAATTCTAAATATGCATAATTCATTATAATTTTTTTAAATCTATTTGAGTTATGCTTTTTAAATGCTGGTCCATATAGACATATCGTACTTATGTGGTTTGTTTGTTTTCAACTTTTTTTATCATTGCTTCTCATAGAAAATAGTTATTGGCTTTTATTAGTATCTCTTAGAACATGTATTAGTATTTTAGTATTTTTTATCTTTCGTCTTATATCATATTAGTCTTCTGATTTATTTCCATGAAGATACTTTTTTTAGGTCGGCACTTTCCGCCATGCTAAGCCCCGCCAATTAATTTGAAAACTTATTTTAGGCGTAATGCTAAAAGGACAATTTAGGCCTTTTTTAGTTATTATTATTTGGTATAAATAGGCTTATTAGGTTTGGGGTGGGGCATGCATTTTATTGTTGTCTTGAGTCCTAGGAGTTAGGGCTTGGGAGAGCTTGCCTTCCTCTCGAATTCTAGGTGATTATCTTTATATCTTCAGAGTGTAATCATTGATTTTCTTTTAGCAGAATAAATGTATATTATTTCTGGCCTTATTCATCAATTTGGTATCAGAGCTTTTGATTTTGGGGAACAAAGGAAGGAATAGTGGCATAGAATCGTGATTCATAGCTGGGAAGCTTTGGTCAGGATTGCAGTGTGCGTGCTTTCACTATAGTAAACTTGCTATACAATCGTGAATAGAGCTAGCAGAGAAGGCAATGAGGGGATCACAATAAACCACACGAAACAATCACGTTTTAACCTAGTTGAGAATGACGACAAACAAGTGATACAAATGTTAAACGGGGTCGAGACTTACAATGGCCAAACCCCGCGATACTGATAGATCTAACTGGTAAACGACGCCGAAATCATGTCTTATGGCTTGCAGCGAGACAATCGCGATCAAGCTATCTGGGAATGTAGGGAAGTAAAATTGCCCATGGTCGTAGTGTTCAGAGTCTCGTGCGAGTTGTAGTAGTTATGGGAAAACCCGGGTACAAGAATTTTGGATTCGGTTTTTTTAAAGTTTCACGCGATATCTGCTTTGAACCTTGTACAGGGATTTCGGGATCGCGACATTCAGGGTCTCACACGGCATGCAGGTGTTACGGGCCAACCTCCATACATGATTTTCAGATCTTGGTTTTTTTGAGTTCTGCGCGATGCTTGATCTGAACCTGCATATAGGGATTTTGGGTATCACGACATCCTGAGTCTCCTGCAGCGTGCATGAGAGCTACCCAATGAATCACATGTAGACTTCTTCGCAATCGAGATTGCCGAGGAATCAAATAGGATTGCAACATAAGGGAGTTTAAAAAAACTTTCAGGAGTAATGGAAGCAAAAAAAAAAGGATGCTTTGGAGGAAAAATTAGTGGAAGAGCTTAGTCAAATTAGATTTGGAATGCACGAGTGTTTCTCAGATATGAAAGGGAGGTTCACAATTCTTGAAGAAAGGAGTCCCACACCCACACAAACTCTCCTTCGACTATAGCGAGATCGAGTGATAACGTTTGGAATGGACGCAAGTGACATCAATCAGAAGGATCAAGTTAATGTAAGGGCAGCATCACTGCCACGGGTGGAATTGGAGTTTAGGGAGAAATTTGAGATAAAAGTACATCTGGTGGTGATAAAACTACAGAAAGATTAAGTCAATGTGAGGGCAGCATCACTGCCTCTCATTGAACTTGGTGGTGAGATTAACGCCTAACCATACTATGAAACTTCGTGGATAGATCTGGGAGTAGGATGTAGTGGTGTTTGTTGACAGTAAGACCACCCATAATTTAATCTCTACTCAATTAGTAAGGCATATAAGTCTTAAGATGAATGACAGAAGAAATTTTGGAGTAATAATAGAGACATGACAGGTGGAAAAGAGCAGGTTGATTTTGACACTACAAGGTATTTAGGTGATGAAATATTTGCTTCCATTGGAATTAGGGAGCATTGATGTAATATTTGCTATAAAATGATTGCAATCCTTAGGGGAGAGGAAGATTAATTGGAAATTTCTAACGATGGAGTTTCAGGAGGGAAATAAGATGGTGGTGCTTTGTGGTGACCCTAGCTGTGTTAGACTCTGGCGACTTTCAAGACAATGGTTAGGGCAATGCAGGATGCAGGGTTGGGATTCATGATTGAGTTGCATAGCATGGAAGAGACACATGATATGGAGTCATTAGAGATTTTGACATCGATCCAATTGCTCCTACAATAATTTGCAAAAGTTTTCCAGTTACCACATGCCCTCTCTGGAGGGAACACAAGCATACGATTATCCTGAGACTGGAGGTTTCTCCCATTAGTGTATGTTCATACCACCACCCCCAGGTACAAAAAGATAAGATTGAGAGCTTGATTTGAGGGGTGTTGGAGGTCGGGATCATGGAACCTAACGTGAGCTCTTTCTCTAGCCCAGTCTTGCTAGTGAAATAGAAGGATCAAAATTGTCGTTTTTTGTATGGATTATAGGGAAGTGAATAAGGAAAAAAGTATCTGAGCAATTTCCCATCCCGATGATTGATGAGCTATTGGACTGTTGTTTGAGGCTGTTGTAATCTCCAAGATTGACTTAAAATTAGGACACCGTTAGATTTTGATGCGGCCAATGGATGTGTACATGACTGCATTTAGAATTCACGAGGGTCACTACGAATTTCTGGTTATGCCATTCGGGCTCACTAACACAACTACTATATTTTAGTCTATGATGAATAAGGTGTTTCAGTCGTTCCTCCTAAAGCTTGGATTAGTGTTCTTTGATGATATTTTAGTGTACAGCTGTTCCTTAGAAGGTCCATTAATCATTTGAAGGTGTTGATGGTGCTCGTTGAGTATCAGCTCTACGCTATTACAGGAGTGTCGACAGATCCATCGAAGGTGGTAGCTATGTTGGATTGGCCTTTGCCTCATCTAAAGGGGTTGAGAGTATTTTCAGGACTTTAGGATACGACCGAAATTTTGTAAAGGGGTACAGTTTGATTGTTTGGCCATTGATAGAGCAAGTGAAGAAGGATAACTTTCAGTGAGGGGAAAGGGTGACTCAAGCTTTTGAGAAGTTTAAGAAGGCCATAGCGAGTGTGCCAATGTTAGCGCTACTAGATTTCAACCAACCATTCATTAGGCTATGGGTTAACTGCAGTTCACGTGCAGTGTCAATGACCCATCGCCTCTTATTTCAGTCAAGTTTTGACGGCGAGGGCGAGCCTGAAGTCTATTTATGAGTGGGAGCTCATGATAATTTTGTTTGCCATTCAGAAATAACTACCTTATTTGTTGGGAAGACATTTTACAGTACAAACATATCAACGCAGCCTTAAATTTCTGTTAGAATAGTGAATGATGATTGAGAAATATTGGAGGTGGCTATCTAAGCTATTGGGGTATGAATTCGAGATTGAGTATCGTTCGAGATTATAAAATAAGGTTGTTTATGCCTTCACGACGTGTGGAGGAACAACAATCGTTGGCCTTGTCAGTTCCTTTTGTTTTAGATTGGGAGGTCCTTAGGCAGAAAAGTGAGAGAAGAGGAATTGAGCAAGATTAGGTTGGCTTTAGCTAATGGATAGAAAAATTTTCTTGGTTACTCATCGAGTGGCCGACGATTATTTTACCAGGGACGTTACGTATTACCTCATAACTTAAGGCACGTACCAAAGTTTTTATAAGAGTTTCATGGCACCACTATCAAGAGGCATTCAGGCATGCTAAAAACATATCAGAGGATTGAGACATACTTGTATTGGGTGGGAATAAGAAAGGATGTGGAGGATATAGTTTCAAGGTGTGATGTGTGCCAACGACACTAGTGCATGGCGTTAGCACTAGGGGGTTGCTACTACCTCTAGCATTACCAGAAAAGGTATTTGACGAGGCGATGATGGATTTCATCAAAGGCTATCTTGGTCAGAAAGGTTTGCAATCATCTTTGTGGTGATGGATCGGTTGAGCAAGTACCCACACTTTATACCTATATCCCATCAGTACACTGTTGTTTTTGTCGACGTAGTTTTTCTACGAGAGGTTATCCATTTGCATGGGATTTTATATACGATGGTGTCTGATTGGGACAAGGTGCTCTTGAGTCCTTTATGGAGGGAGCTGCTTAGAATGCAATGGGACCATATTGATGAAAAGTACAACATACCACCCATAGACTGCTGGACGGTCAGAAGTGGTTAATTGAAGCGTGAAGGCCTATTTGTGTTGCTTTGTATCTGACACATCTAAGCAATGGGCAAAATTGCTTTCTTGGGTAGAGTATCGGTACAACACATCGTATCCAACCTCATTTGGTACATTATAGACACAGTAGTACAGTAGTGTCTCTGGTGTATTAGTACTTAGAAGAGAGAGATAAGATGTCGATGAAATTGAAGGGACATCTATTGAAAGCGCAATAAATTATGAAGAAAAAAGCTGACAGATATCAAAGGGATGTGCAGTTTATGATCGAAGATATGGTGTACATAAAACTTTGGCCCTATATTGACAGAAGTTTTGGCCAGATGCAGGAATGAAAAGCTATCACGATGCTATTTTGAACCTTTTGAGATCACAGAGCGCATTGGTGAGGCGGCTTATCATTTGAAATTGGCACCTTCGTCAACACTTTTTCAAGTTTTTCAGGTATTGTAGCTAAGACACGCTATTGGTGATAATGTGCCATCTTCTTCACTTCCACCTATCTTGACAGAGGATATGGAAGTTCTCTTGGAACCACTGGATCTAAAAAGGGTTTGCCAGAAATCAACAGGGGGAAAAGAAGTGTTGATTGCATGGAACGGGTTATCAGATTATGACGCCACGTTAGAGCCGTGTAACTTGATCTAGCAACAGCTTTTTCTTTTCCACCTTGAGGACAATTTGTTTTATTGGGAGGTGAGTAATGTTAGGTTGGCACCAACAATGCTTTCTGCCTCGCTGAGCCCGCTAATAAATTTGAAGACTTATTTTAGACGCAAGACTAAAAGGATAATTTAGTCATTTATTAATGATTATTTTTTTGGCATAAATAGGCTTATTAGGTTTAGGGTTGGGCATGCCTGTATTGTTGACTGGAATCTTAGGAGTTAGGGTTTGGGAGAGTTCATCTACCTCTCAATTTGTAGGTGTTCATCTTAATATCTTTATTGTAATTGTTAATTTGCCTTTGACGGAGTAAAAGCATATTATTGCTGCCCTAATTTCTATGATATTCATGGAAAACTAACTGTAAAATTTTACACTTATAAGTCTATTTATTAGGCAATCAGTAGTTCTAGAATTTAAACCGTATGATAAAATAGTTGTAGTCATGAGTCCGGCTAGGTTTCTTCTGGAAATCCTTGAGAAATTAAATGCGAGATAAGCAAAACCTTTTAAAATAATACAATAATTTGGGACAAATACCTTTTAAAATTTTAAATTCTAAGTTGTTTTGTCAATAATAAAATCTTCAATGCATTTAATTTTAGTTCATGAATCTGCAATCAATATCTTTTGGTAAAATTTCGAAGTTTTTACTTGTTCTAAGAGAATAAAATGATACAGTAAAATACAAAATGGGTAAGCTTCCATGTTCCCCTTCTATAGTTTCCATTATGAATTATATACTTTCTTAAATCTTGCAGCCCCTTAATCTTACCTTATTTCTTATGAAATTTCCTTTCCCCTTCTTTGCATGCATCCTTAATTGTGTCTCCAAACTTTTCTTAATTTTTCAAAAGGAGCATTACTGTTGTTTATAGGTGCAGTTAAGGGGCTTCTCCTAACAAGCTTTTTAGTCATGTTACGTTCATACCTTTTGTCCCTCTCGTTGCTACCGTCTAAGTGATAATGCTTGTCACCTAAAGTATATGTAAATTTATGACATGAACTTACAGCTTGTTTCATTTTACTGAAGGAATGTAAATGTTCCAATGACTATTATCATTTGAAGTAACTTATGTTTGATGATCTTCTTGTCCAATTTTTTTTGAATGCTTTCCTTCTTTTAATCATTATGGGAAAAAATAATTTATCCTTGCTCAAGAAGTTGATTTTGATTCATCTTTTTCTTATGGAGTTAGAGCCATTTTTTGTAGTCTACAAATGCCCTACACTATTGCCCTATTGGGAAATGGTAACCGTTGGATAGCTTCATGCTCTCAGCAAAGATATGGATTGGGGTTCTCTTTCTTGTTTTATATCTCAGGTTTCAGTTGTTAGCTGCTCTTGATGTATGGAAGTTTTTAGTAAATGCTTGTTTAATTTTATGGTGCTTAGCCACTTTTTTGACATACTAATGTTGAACTGCACTATTTCTACTCAAGGCATTGGTGCCATTTTCTAGCATCTTAAAATTAGTTCAGATTTTTCTGGTTACGATAAGTAGTTGTGTGGACCCCTGGATCAAGCATGACATAAGCAACATTTCATGTCATACCAAATAGCAGTTGTTTTAACCCCCCAGAAGTAAAAAATAAAATGAGTAAATGTTGGGAGGATTTTCTTTCACCGAACGCATTGGGATTGTAAGCACCTTAGCTGATAGAGTTGCCCTCTGTTGACGATGATGATATTGCCATCAGCATTGCCATAAGTCCAAATATCTGGTATTTTACTACTACAACTAAAGAGTAAATTACTAGAAGGAAATAAATAACATCTATTCTTACCAGACAATTATGCTGTAGCATTTTGGCTTATTGAATGAACTATATCGAGGATAATGTTGATGATAATCATTAGTATTCTCTCATTGTCATTTTCATCCTATTTCTATCCATCTCCCTCTTCTCCTTTTGTGGTTCCAGGTTAGGGCATAGGTTCTTTTGATGAAATTAGTCTAGATTTTTCATTTTCCTTATGGCCGCTATCTGGATATATTGAGATAAGGCCTTATTTTGTAATGCCTTTAGCGATTTGTTCTCAAAATCCTGGCTTGTCACAAGGAGACACATGTGCCTGTTCCTTGGATTAAAAAAACTTGGGAAACAGATGAGCAACTTGTTCAATTGTGAGAGCAGCTACTTCCAAAACAGCACAGCATTTCCAATGAAAACGGAACTTGGTATATTTATTAATGAATCTAATGGTTTTACTTGGCATTTAAAAAGGACTGTTTTTTTTCCATTGTTGTTATAAGCAAAGAAGGAATTTTTATTTTGATTCAAATCCATATCTGATATTATTTCACAACTCAAATTCGGTTCTCTTATTTCTTCCATAGATATGTTGCACTCAACATGCTGATGAAATCTGTTGTGGTTGATTCTCAAGCAATGCAAAGACACAGATCAACAATTTTAGAGTGTGTAAAGGTATGATATTATTTAGCTTTAGATTATTTTTTCTTTCTCTAGCTCTTGTTATTATGAATAAAATTACACAATTTTAAGTACGAAGCAAACCAATATTGAATATGCTGCAGGTTTTGCTGATATGTTTACTCAAGGCTTTATTGCAGTTAAATTTTGTTTTTCATACTTCTTGATTTCTGTTTAATATGGTACAATTCTACTTGACCTGGGTTAGGTTGTGAATAGATGCCTTAATATCTTGTAAGTTCATTGCAAATTATGTTGTTATAACTCTTGCTCATTTGATTTAATATTCTTCTGTTGCCGGACTGAGTTGTTTAAAGCTTGCATTTATACTGATGCAAATGTTCTGTTATTCCAACTGAGGCGAATGTTTATGTGTGCAACTTTCTAGGACTCTGATGCTTCAATTAGGAAAAGAGCCCTTGAGCTTGTATGTCTTCTAGTCAATGATACCAATGTGAAGCCTTTGACCAAAGAACTGATTGACTACTTAGAAGTTAGCGATGAAGAATTCAAAGGAGATCTTACAGAAAAAATTTGCTCTGTTGTTGTAAGGTATGCGGAAGATCTCTTTGTTGAAATTAAAACCTTGAACTTATGTGATGATCTAGGAGAATTCAGTTTTTTTTTTGTTTTTTAATTTCTTGTTAATTGATGTTTTGCTTCATCTTTTCTGGAAAGCTATTTATGCAATCCTGTTTTAATTGCTGCAATAACTGTCTCCCTTTTCTTTCTTTCTTTATGACCTTAATACTTTAATATGTTATATAGAGTTTGAGGTCTCCCTGTTTGTGGATTTAAATTTTGTTCAACACTAAGGTATGGCAAGTAATGTGAATGGTTATAATTATTTTTCTGCAAACGATGTGAAAATAAAACCTTATGTTATAGGTAAGCAAAGGAGTGAAAATGAAAGCCAAGAGAAGAATGTTTAGTCTAGGTTAACAATGCATTAGATTAAAAACATCCTATTAAAAAACTTAATAAATTCTGAAATTGTTTATGTTGGAGAACCCTATGATCCTGCACCTTCATGCTTCAGCCCATGCCCTATCCACCTTGACCCCACTTTCTATACTGAATCTCCCATGGCTTGTCAGCGCTTGCTTTGCATTTTGCTCTCATATGCCACATTACCTTTTGTTCTCTACTCGTCCTTTACTATTGTTCGTGATTCTTAGCAGTTCGCTATCCTATTCTAAACACTCCCTCTTATCTCACACTTGATGCATTCCTCTTTGGCATTGTCTGATCAGCTTTTGTACTCAGCTTTATTTCTTTTGACAGTTTCAAGCCTAGCAAGCTTCCTACAATCCAATAACCTCAACCACTCGATTTCACCTATTAGTTTCCTTGCATTTTGGCACAGTAGTTGTTTTGTCTCTTCTTGATTTTATGAGGTTGCCCCCTCGCACAAAAATGTAGGGATCTGAAAATTAAAGAATCATTGATCTTCAATCTGCTTAGTTTTAAGTACAGTTGATCTTTGATCCAATTAGTATGAAGACCCATGATTGTTCTTTGCTGATTCAATCAAGATCGAAGAGCACTTGATATGTCTTGATCCGATCAATGCTTAAAGTCCTCGGCACCATCAATCTTTAATATGACTAGAGTTTTGTCACCCTAAATTGATCTAGTCTCAAAGAGTGATATATGTAATTTTTCTTGTAATTTTCTACATATGATAATAAATAGTAGTAGTAATATAATAAATTCATGTAACAAATATTGAACTTCTCTTGGATGATGGACATTATGCCCGCTTTAAGGTTAGAGTGTTGTCGGTGCATTCAATGCCGCCATTTAGTCATCAAGAAGGTGTTGTGTCTCTTCATCACCTGAATCATGGGCAAAAAGAAAAAAAGACCAACCACGTGTGAAATCTGATAAAAAGGAAAGAGATGTTTGGGCCCATAACTCAAGCTTCTATAAATACTCGTTGATGGCTTATTCGCCATGTGAAGATTTTTTTATCATATCAAATAATATATAATCATGAAGAACATTACTAGAGTACCCTTCTTATGCTCTTAAAATGTATGAACAATACACAACTATCGATTTCAAGTTGCAAATTAGCTTATGATTAGAGTTGGGAGCTTCATAAACATTCTAGACACATTTTAGGACATAAACTAGAACGAGGAAATGATTATTCCGTTTGATAACAGAAATAAATAATTTATTGATGTCCATTTCACATTCGGTTATCAAATTCAAGAATGTTTATACCATTGTCAACCAATGCTTAACATTAGGTTGATAATTCCATGTTTCTAAGAATGCCAATTCATTAAGCACATAATATCACCAAAAAAAAATGTGTTATTCATGCAGACATCCCAAATCTTTGCAAATTTTATATAAATTGCTTATTTTTGTTAATGCATCGTTCACAAATCATATTAATGCACTTAGGCCTCAATTTAGATACATATGCTGCTAACCTGGTTGATTAAGAAAATAAGCCAAGTTCCCAGATTGATTTAATTGACTTCTAATTGATCTTGAGGTCCTGGTCAATTATCTTAATATGCATAGTAAAATTCACGCTACAGCTATAACTAATTTCCTTATAATGGTATGCTTTGCTCATTCTCCGAGGTCCTAAGACTTGGTAACGTAAGTACAATATGCAAGTATGCAAAAAGTTAGGACTAAGCCTTTATTTCCTTGCCAACTTGCAAATGGAGCAATAGTTCACATATTAAAATTAAGTTAAATTTAAAAATTAAATGCATGTATGAAAAAAGAAAAATTAAATGACATTTGTGTCTTCTATTTTAGAAAACTTTTATAATTGGATATTGCTATAGCTCATTTTGTCTAGGCTCTTTGTGGCTAGAAACTTGGTGGAATTTAATGTTACTGCCCTATTTCATCAGGAGGTATGGATTGGGTACCTGTGGAGTTTGAAAACGTGCTATAAATCTGCTTTTCTTGTCACATTTTTTGGAAAATTTCTTTGAATGTGTCAAGATTTTCTGAGCTGAGAAATTCTCAATTTCTGTCGCAGGACCTTGTACCTAATGACCATATGTTTAAAGATCATATATCTTCAGTTCAAATCTATTTTCATAACTTGGAGCTAAGTTCAATACCTTATCAAAAGAGTGGTTGATATTCCTGCTCGTGCTAGCCCTTTGGTGTTGATCACTTCATCTACTGTTAAAATTATCATTGACAATTCTATGCAAGTTCCTAGGATGTATCAACTATTTCCAGTTGGTGGATTAAAGGATGATTATTTGCGATAATATAGTTCTGATTATGAGTAGAGCTTTCAGATTGTCAATTCTCTATTAGATCAAAGATTTAATATTCTTTATGTTAGAAGGGGTATAAATTAGAAGAAAATTTGTCATCTCTCTTCTATTTTTACATCGATTCAAATCAGCGAATTAAATGAATTCTTTGTATCCTTTTTTTAGGCTTATTGTATTTTTTTATTACTCTGACATTTCTCGGTGAATGATGTTGGTTTATTTATAGCATTATCTTGTTAATATATATTTTTTTTGTTAAAAAAAAACACTTTATGCCTCAAACTTTTCAAAGGCCTATATTTCCTTTCATTTTACTTTCTTATTTTATTTATCTTAATTATTCCTCCCTAGAAATTAGCCTTTTAATCTAACCATTCAGAGCTATAGATTTGGCTTTCCTTGTTGCCTCCTTTGCTAAAATATTATCTTTTTATTTATAACAACGTGTTAGGTAGCTCATAACAGTACCAAGTCAGTTGCAGCTTTTAGTTAAATTTTCATTCATAAGAAAATGTGGCGTATAGTCAGAATTTTAAAATTTTATTAACTAAAAGAACAACAAGAACTTTTCTATTTATTTTTAATGCCTTTACTTGTTCATTCTTTACCATTTAATAGATAGTTTCTGATTGCCAAGTTGTTATTATCTAATTTACAGGCATTTTTTTCCTTCTACGAGAATGATATGAGGGTAAAAAAAAAAGAAGTATCTGATAACATGGTTAAGCATAGTGGTGCATTGATCTTTCATACCTCCTACAACCCATCATCAATAAACAAGTTGACGTCATGTCATTTTCTATCTTTAATACAAATATTCACAAAACTGCTCACACAAATTGCTCATGGGAATCTCTAATTTTTTAATCAATAAAAGGTTTTTGCATTTTTAGTATGAATCCCTCTTAAGTAATAAAATAATTGCCTTGTGGATGGAGCATTCTTCTTACTTAATATTGTATTTATAGTTTCGGAACTGTATATATTTAATTGCTTTATGACTAAAATTTAATGTATTCTTGTACTTTGACAGATTTTCATCTGACAAGTTATGGTATATTGATCAGATGCTGAAGATCTTATCTGAGGTACCGATTGCTTCAGTTGCATGAAGGTTTTCTTTACTCATAATCATGTAAAGAAAGATATAATTCTTAATCCACGTGCTTTGCAGCTAAATTTCTTGTGATTATTTTGTGCTATTATTTTCATGTTTTTGGTCTATAACTGCATACTTTTTGTGCCCTAGTTTTGTGCTATTGTGTTAGCAAGGAGTTGAAGGAGGAACTTTTACTATAGACCATTGAATTGTAATCATCTAAATATTGCTCAACCAACGCGGCGTGCGGACTTCTGGGCGCGTGGTGTTTGGGATGCTCGAACCGTTTCAGTTACACAGGTAGAGGAAACAAAGAGAGCGGAGAGGAATCAAAAAGTTAGGCAGAAGCGAGAGGAAGCAAGGAGTCGAGAAGTTGAAACGAAGTGTCGGGAGCTAAGGAGATGAATTGTTCTGTAAAACGTTGCAAATGGCTGACCTGAGAGTTGAATGATAGTGATGAGGGAAGCAGAGGACTCTCGTGATTGCGTGACTGCAGTGAGTGCGACTAGGGAAACGAGAAAGGAGCGTAGAGAGGAGGGTGTCGAGCAAATCAGGACGAGCCGCATTCTAGCGCAAAAGGGGAAGTCGTTGAGTAGAAAGTGGCGTCTCTGGCGCGCAGAGGAGGAAGAGGCGATGGGTTGATTGTGCCTTCTTACGGGAGGGAGCCAATGGTGGTGCGTAGGGGTGTAAACGAGCCGAGCACGAGCGAGCCATGCTCAGCTCGTGTTCGGCTCGTTTATATTTCGAGCTCAAAAAGTGTGTCTGTGTTCGACTCATTTGCTTAACGAGTCGAACACGAGCTGTTCACGAACAAAGAGTCCTTTTAATAACCCTAATCATGTAGCCATAAGACAATAAGAGTTTGAGCAAAATTTAAAAATTATTATTTATACTAAAACATCATTTGAATCTAATTTAATAATTTTTATTCTATTTTCTTAATCAATATTTTAATTGTTATAAATCTTTGTAGCCTTGTAGTCAATTAGATTTTTTTAAAATACAACTATATATATATATATATATATATATATATATAAACTTGATGAGTAGTATTTCGAGCCAAAACGAGCCGAACACGAGTTTCTTAATGAGCCGAATACGAGTTGTTTCTCGAACAACGAGCCGTTTTGACAGCCCTAGTGGTGCGTTTGGAGTTCGATCGAAGGGAAAGTTCTCACATAGAGGAGATGACATGCGTTCCCATGCGCAGAGGAGCAGGCGGAATTGCTTGAGGGGAAAAAAGCATGTTCTCTCATGGTTAGGGATCGACCAAGGAAAGGTAATAGATATGTAATTGATTTAATAATAATAATAGGTATATTTATATGTTGAATAAAAAATTTAATGGGATTTCATAAGGTTAATATTTAAATAATGAGAAGTTAATAGTTTATTAAAATAATAAATTAATTAAATATTTATCATGTTTAGACGTTCCATTTTAAAAGAATTAACGTCAAGCGCAAACAGATTGTCTTTCAACAAGGTGAGTACCCTACTCTTAAATTACTCTATTATTTTAATCTCTTCTAAACTAGTTGTATTGATTTTTCTATTATTAAGTTTTATCGGTCACGTCAATACAAATGTTTATCTTCACTTATTATGAATTAATTGATGCATTATAGTATTACATGTTGATATGAAATTTTGAATTGAATAATCAACATAGAGTGATTGTATGTGCAGTAGTGTATGCTTTACTATGATGGAACACCCCTTGATTGTACTAGGGGGAATAAAAAGGTACTCGTGCACATATATGAAAAAAGATATTGATATTGTTATGTCTTAATTGACAATTTTTAGATGATGCTCCTGTGACAAATGTACAGATATAGAATGATATTGATATGCGATTGATATAATAAAATTTATTGATAGCACGTTAAATATTTATATTGATTTATCTTGTTTAACACACTTATTTTTAAATCAACTTTTCAGCTTAATTTAAGTAATTAAAGATGAGCGATAGAAAATAAAATATTTATAGAAGACACAGACAACCAGGAATGAGGTAATTTTAAATATATTGATTTGATTAATTTGATTAATGACTTTTTCATTGGGAAAATGTTATTTAGAGAAAATTTAATTCTTATCATCCGACTGTCTTTTCTTTTTCTGAGCTAATTTCAGGCTCCGGGTCAGGTTGTGACAAAAGTTAGGATTATTTAATAAAATCTTGATGAAGAGTCAATATCTTGATGAAGAGTCAATATGATAATTATAAGAAAATTTTAATAATTATAAAAAATTAAAGTTAAGTCAAATTAGTAAATATATTCATTCAGGCATAATGATAAACCCAAAATTATAAAAGAAGGGAGAGAAAATTTATGGATAGCTAATGTTAACCAATTTAATGAGGAATGACTTGAGGTATATTTATAAATTTTGAGGACGAATGTAACGGCTCGTTTGAGCTACATGGGTAGAGGAAAGGAAAAGAGTGAAGACGAATCGAAGAGTTGAGCTGAAGGGAGAGGAAGCAAGGAGTTGAGAAATTGAAACTAAGTGTCGGGAGTGAAGGAGATGAATTTCCCTATAAAACATCGCAAGCGACTTACCTGAAAGTCAAATGACAACGACGAGGGAATTGAAGGACTCTCGTGATTGTGTGGCTGCGGTGACTGAGGCTAGGGCAACGAGAAAGGTGCGTAGAGAGAAGATCTTGGTGTCGGTGTTGAGCAGAGCAGGACAAGCCGTGCTCTGGCATGGAAGGAGAAGTTGTGCAGAAAGTGACATCTTTGTCGCGCAGAGGGGGAAGAGGCAACGAGTTAAATTTGCCTTCTTACGGGAGGGAGTTGAAGCTGGTGCGTGGAGTTGGAGTTCAATTGAAGGTGCTGACGTTTGTTTCTGTGCATGAAGCATGCAAAATCACATAAGGGGAAGAACATGTTCGTGCATGGTTAGGGATCGACCGAGGACAAGTAATATCTATGTAATTCATTTAATAATAATAATAGTAAGTGTGTGTGTGTGTGTGT
>NEWO01000103.1:60242-109314 GCA_003013225.1 Phalaenopsis aphrodite
TATATATATATATATATATATATATATATATATATATATATATATATATATATATATATATATATATATATATATATATATCAGGAGACGTTGACTGCTTCATCCCTTCGTCCCGCCGCTTGACGCTCTCAGCAAAAGACGCCATTCACGCTATCAGCAGGAGACGCCGACAACTACGGGATCTGCTATGGCCTTGGCAATGCGTTCTTATGTCAATGCACTTACCGATGACTTTTCTATTCCTACACGTGCTCCTCTTTCAGGTTCAGAGTCTAGTTTTCATATTGACAAGTCCTGTAATGTTCCTCAATCTTTTCACTATGCTCTTGAAGGTGGTGGTGATCACACTTTCATTAAAAAGCTTGGCAAAAAAATGGGAAGTCTGCTCTTATTCTCACCGAGGTTGAAACCAGTACTCTCGCGTCCTCTTGGTGTTTTTCTCTAGTGGAGAAATTCCTTTATGGTCACCCAAAACTGGAGATCATTCGGAAGGAGTTTGATGCTATGAAGCTATTGGGCAGTTGGAATATTGGTTTACTTGGCGGTTGACATATAGTTATTCAGTCATCTCAAGATGTCGATTACATTTACATTTTCTTTCGAAAAGTTATCAAGATCGACAATCGTTTTATGAAAATTCTAAAGTGGACTGTCGATTTTGATCAAAAGCGGAGTCTCCTATCATTTCTATTTGGATAAAGTTTTCGGGGTTAAAATTACATCAGTTCAACATGGAAATTCTCTACTCTTTAGCAACTTCTTACGGTAAGTCTCTCAAGGTTGATAGTCCTATGCTTGGTATCACCGGACCCTCTATAGTTTCTGTGTTAGTTGAGAGAGATATCACTCAAACAGCTCCGGATGAGGTATGGATTGACACATCTCACAACGGGTGTTGACAAAAGATTGAAATAGAACCACACCCTCCTTATTGCTCTAATTGTAGTATGTTTTACCACAGTTCTACTATATGCTATCTTTTGCATCCTCATCTAAGGTCGAATATCGCTAAAGATCAGTAACCTACCATCCTTGCTGGGAAGGTGCAACCCGATCCTCTTTGCAGAACCACAGTTTCAGATGAAGAACACCATACTACAGGTACAAATCCAAATGTGTTGATACCACTCACTATTATTAAACAAGACTCACTTACATGTCAATACGCACGAAAGTGCTCATTCGATCCAATAAAAGATTAGCTAGTATAATAAGTAGTTGCTTCTAATGTTCAACAACCTACACATGTCCGTCACACTTTAGACATTTCCACTGATCAGGTGAGTCAATCTTCGGATAATGAATGACAGGTCTATTTCAGGAGGAAGAAGAAGAATAGAGGCCTTCTTGAGCTCGGGAATTTATTGGATGATACATTGGTTACTATTGACAATGACACTCATCTTACTAATTTATTAGCCGACTCTTTCCCTAAAACTAGAGGTAGAGGCAAGACAAAATTCGGTCATTTTCTAGCTATCTGATACTCCATATTTTGACACTTTAATTTTTTTTTTAGGTCTCATGTATTTCGTTGTATTTTCTCTTTTTGGAACCATTTGATGTGGTGTTTTTTGTGTGAGTCATCCCATATAATCTATTTGTATCCAACTTTTTATTAAATATATTAGCCTTTGGGCTTTCTCTAATATATATATATATATATATATATATTTGATGGCGTTTGGCCGTGATCCATCGACCGACCTCTCTGGTTTCTTTCGTGTTTGCATCTGTCGGCCAAAGGATCGTCGTAATGACACTTCCTTTTTCTTCGGTTGATCCTGACAAGACTTCTTTCGCCTATGTGGTGGGTAATCATCTTGCGAAATCTACTATTGTCTTCCCCTCAAGCTATAAGGAATGTCGTGATGGTACGAGTGACTGCCCTTTTCTTAAGAATATAAGTAGAAAAAGTGGGAAAACAACACTATTTTTCTCTAATTCAGAAATTTCAACCCTAACTGAGAAATTCAAGTTCACTTTTATTGAGAAATTTTAGTGGGGGCACCCATCTATGAAAGTTATCAGAAAGAGTGTTGACGATCTCAAACTTGCAGACAAGTAGGAAAGTGAGACTTTTGGATGGGAGACGTGCTGATTCAGTTAACCCTAACTGAAGGCTATGCTCGGATTTTCATTAAAAAATATCTCAACATTGCAAGCAAGTCATTGAAATTACTCAAGTGGTCTCCTAATTTTGACTCAAATCATGAGTCTCCTACTGTTCCGGTATGGATTAGTTTACCTGCTCTTAAGTTGCATTTCTTTAATCATCAGGTTCTTTATTTTATTAGAGTCATTCTTGGAGATCCTATGAAGCTAGATATGCCCACCTTTAACCTAGTCAGGCCTTCTGTGGCCAGACACTTGTGGAAAGGATATTACCTTACCTGATATTACTGAAGTTTGGCTAGGCACAACTCACAATGGATATTGACAACCAATTATCATGAAACATAAACCTTTTTATTGTAGCATTGTAAGATGTTTGGGCATACACTTGATAAATATCACAAACTTCATCCAAACTTGAAAGCTAAAGCTCAAGTAAACAAAGAGTGGTTTAACCCCATTGCTATGGACACATCTACTCAATTTGTGGAGGAAGTTCCCACAAGACAAGATTTTGGGTCTTATTTGCCTGTGGATCCCCTCCTTGCCAACACTGCAGTCCCTGATGAAGAATAACATACTACAGGTACAGATCTAAACGTGCTTATACCACTCACTTTTATTGAAGAAAGCTCACTTACATGCTAGGACACACTAGAGTGCTCCCACTCCCTTGATCCGATAAAAAATCAGATGGTACAACAAGCAGTCGTTTCTAATGTTCAACATTCTACACATGTCCGACACGCGTTAGACCAATCTACTGACCAGACGAGCCAATATTTAGATGAGGAATGACAAGTCTATTCCAGGAGGAAGAAGAAGAATGGAGGCTGACTCGAGCTCGAGAGTTTATTAGATGATACGTTGGTTATTACTGGCAATGACACTCATCTCATCAATATATTAGTTGGCTCCTTCCCTAGAACTAAAGGCAGAGGCAAACCAAAATTGGGTCGCTCTTTGGTTACCTGATACTCTAAATTTTGACACTTTTATTTTTCTTTTCTTTAGGTCTCTCATTTATTTTTTTTGTATTTTCTCAACTTTTTGCATATGGTGGTTATCGTGTGGACAAATTGCCATGTTTGGGCCCTCCCACACAATCTATCTGTATCCTACTTATTTTTAATATATTAGTCATTAGGCTTCCTAAAAAAAATTATATATATATGATGACGAGTTTTGTCGTCGTCTCTGCTAGGTTTTCACATGATAAGTTTCGTCGTCTATGATTCAAGTGCGCTCGAAGGAAGAGGGCTTGCACTTCATCGCCTCTGTTTCGCCTACTGCGTTCCGTCGTCTCTCTACTTCCATCTTCTCGCTTCTTCAGTTTCGTTGGCTCGTGTCTTCGTGTCTCCCTGCTTACTTCGTTTTCGTCGCTTCTCCATTTCAGCTTTGTCTGTTTCGACGTCGAGATCTTCGCATCTCCTTGCTTCCATTTTATTAGCGTCGTCTGTTTCGACGTTGTGTTTCGCCTACTGCGCTTATATTGGAGCGTCGTAGCAGATGAACTATCTTTCTGCTTTGATGATGCTCCCTCTTTCGGTTGAACTTGACAAAACCTCCTTCGCCCACGTGGTTGGTAATCATCTGGTGGAGTCGATTGTTATCTTCTCCTCAAACTATAAGGAATGTCGTGATGATATATGTGAATGTCATTTTGTTAAGAAGGCAAGTTGGAAAGGTGGTAAAACAACACTCTTTTTCACTGATTTAGAAATTTCAACCTTGGCTGAGAAATGCGAGTTCACTCTTATTAAAAAATTCTAGTGGGGGCACCTATCTATGAAAATTATCAGAAAGAGTTTTGATGATCTACAAACTAGCAGGCAAGTGAAAAGTGAGATTTTTTTATAGGAGGCATGTGTTGATTCAATTAACTGTGGCTGAAGACTACACTCAGATTTTTCTAAAATATATCTTAACATTGCAGGAAAGGCAATGAAGTTACTCAAGTGGTCTTCTGATTTTGACCCAAACCATGAATCTTCCACTGTACCAGTTTGGTTTAGTTTACCTTGTCTCAAACTGCATTTTTTAAATCATCAAATTCTCTACTCTGTTGGGGTCATATTTGAGGATTCTATGAAGCTAGATCTGCCCACCTTCAATCTAAACAGACTTTCAGTGACCAGAATACTTGTGAAAAGGGATATTACTTTTACCTGATATTATTGAAGTCTGATTGGACACAACTCATAATGAATATTGACAACAAATTATCATGGAACATAAACCTTTTTATTGTACCCACTATAAGATGTTTGAGCATACCCTTGTTAAATGTCACATGCTCCATCCTAATTTGAAATCTAAAGCTCAAGTGAATAAGGATGGGTCTAACCCCGCTGCTCTGGTCACATCTGCTCCACCTGTGGAGGAAATTACAACAAGACAAGAATTGGTATCTGATTTAATTGCTTTTGTGGACCCCCCTGACAATACTATTTTTGTTTCTGTGATTGATGTGATGTCGGATGGCTCTGCTGGGCAACCTACACCTTCAAATCTTATTGAAAACAACACCGAAGGATCCTTACCTACAAATAGTGTTCAGACCGATAATCAGGAGCTTTTCAACTCCTCATCTTCAGGAAGCATCTGGTTTAGAGGTGACAACCCATACTTCACATACACTATAACCTATTGTGGTTACAACAATTGGAAATCTTTCTACTACGGTTGTATCACCTCCTCCGAACGAGCAAGTCATTACTGTTAGTCAATCTTAGGATGAAGAATGATAGATTTACACATCTAGGAGGAAGAAGAAGAATGGAGACGTACTTGAGTTCAGGAAGAAGAAGAATGGAGACCTACTTGAGCCCATGAATTTAATGGATGATGCTTTGGTTACTGCGGGTAATTGTACGCACCTTTTTAATTTGTTAGCTGGCTCCCTTCCGAGAACTAGAGACAAAAGCAGGACTAAATTGGGTCGTCCCTAATTTTTTGCGCGTTTTTATGGTTTTGGTTTTTTGATTTTACAAGTATCTCTTCTTTTTTTTTTTTTGTGTGTTGTACCGTGTGGGTTGGGCGCATTCTTTTAGGCTCACTCATACAATCGGTCTGCATCTTTTCCTTTTTAATATATTAGCTTTTGGGCTTTTAAAAAAATATGTATATATATATAGCGGGATTTCATAAAGTAAATAATTACATAATGAGAAGTTAATATTTAATTAAAATAATACATTAATTAATTTTTTTACCATATTTAGGCGTTCATTTTAGAAAAATTGACGTCAAGCACGAGCTCATTGTCTATTAACGAGGTGAGTATCTATTTTTTTAAATTACAATATTATTTTAGTATTGCTTCTAGGCTAAGTATTGATTGTTATTCTTACTTTGGTAATGAAATTGATTTTTTTATTATTGAATTTTATCAGTTATCTCGGCACAAATACTTATTTTCACAAATTATGAAATAATTGATGCATTATAGTATTACATGTTGAGTGATATGAAAGTGTGAATGATATATTCTACATAGAGTGATTATATGTGCATGTTTGACTATAACGGAGTTATCCCTTGATGATACTAATAGAGAACATTAAGATACCCGTGCACATTTATGAAACTAATATGAATATTGTTGTCTTAATTGACCAAATTTTTAAACGGTGCTTCTATAACAGCTGTACTTATATATAATGGTATTTGTATGTTATTAATATAACATATTAAATCTTTAGATTGATTTATTAAAAAATTTAACTGACTTGCATTTTAATTTCTTTTTTCTTTTATTACACTGTAGTTTAAGAGTATTAATATTCACTGACTTGTTTATCTCATTATTATTGTTAAAACAACTTTTCAGGTTAACTTTTATGCTACTTGTTCCATCAGAACGTGTGTTTCTAGATGTTCATTAAGAGAATCAATCATATAGGAGAGTAACAGTGGGGGATAAATAGACCATTTTGGCGGAGAAAAGACGCTCAAACTTGTGAGAGACTATTTTTTCTTGCTAGATTGACGAGGGATGTAGAGAGGTATGTCAAACAACGCAGAGTTTGTCACCTGACCAAAACTAGGGTGCAAAACACATGGCTATACATACCATTACCAGTACCAGAGGCTTCAATGTTGGATGTTAGTATGGATTTTGTTGTGGATCTTTCTAGGATAAAATATAATAATGATTTAGTGATGGCAGTGGTTGACATATTTTCGAAGATGACTCATTTTGTACCTTGCCAAAAGAAACCGGATGTATCACATATAACAAAATTTTATTTCTTGGAGATAGCGAAACTACATGAGATACCAAGCACCATTTTTTCTGATAGGATATCATGTTCCTAAGCCATCTTTGGAGGACGTTATGGGGAAAGCTTGGTACTAAGCTTTCGTGCAACTCAACAGCTTACCCACAAACGGATAGTCAATCAGAGGTGGTGAATACGAGTTTGGGGAATTTCTTGAGATGCTTTATTAGGAAGAACATCAAACAATGAGATCTGATTCTAGTTCAAGATGAAATTGCTTATAACAAGTCAATGAGTTAGACTATAGGACATCTCCTTTGATATTGTCTATGGGCGCAACCTACTCACCCAACGAGTTGGCACCACTCCTTCCTGCTACAGAGGTTAGTGTGGATGTTGAAGCTAGAGTGCAAGAGATTCGAAAGTTGCATGAGGAGGTTGGAAACAGATCACCAAGTAAGACCACAAGTAGCAGGAGCAAGCTAATGAAACCAAGAAGAAGGTGACTTTTTATGAGGGAGATTTAATGTTCATTAGTATGAAGAAAGAGGTTTCCCATGGGATCTTTTGGAGAACTTAAACTCAGAGTAGATGGATCTTTCAGGATCCCTAAGAAGCTAAATGACAACACCTACATGATTGAATTAATGAAAGATTACAACATTTTTGCCACCTTCAATGTGATTGACTTGACTCCATACAATGAGAAAAAAAGTTTGACAAATGGGGACGAAGCTCCCCTAACCCCAAGTGTCGGGAGATTAATTTGGGGCGTAGACATCTGGGACGCGGGGCGTCAGGGATGTGGGGCGTCTGGGTTGTCTAGACCGGTTCGGTCCAGGAAAAATTGAGGGCCAACCGACTCTCAAGGTTTAGGGATTGCCGCCCAATTGGAGTGGGGTCTACTTCTAGTTATCTAGGACTATATATTTCCTTTAGTTGATGTATAGTGTTTGGTTTTTGTTGTGATTTATTTTTAACAGCAATCGGCATCTCTTTTCCCTCTACAGGCTGTATCTTAAGGTTTCAAGTGGTGCCCTATTGTATCTTGTTCCTCATGTGGTGTTTATCCTTCTTGTACCTTTTCCCCAATATTTCCCACACATTGCCACATCCATTTCACTGTTTTCCTTGTTGTTGCCACCCTGAACAACATCTCCCACTGTTGTTTTTGTTGCTCTTCACTTTCCCATTCCCATAACTGCACCACCTTTCAGCTTGTTAGTCGACTCCCGTGCCACCTTCCCGGAGATCCAAACCCCTAACCGGAACCACCTCCACCCTAGATCCCATTCTAGTTCGAGTGTGTGTTGTTGTTTTGTTGAATTTCAGAATTCTCTGTTATTTTGTTGTAATTTCAGATTTTGAAGTCAATAATAATATTTACTTTCCCTTGTCCCTTGGATGTTTGTTAAATCCTGGTCCAGCGTGTGTTTCATCATATTGTTTACTGTTTTTCTTTATCTGTGTTCGAATGGTGCATAGGTACTTCAGTGGAATGCTTTTAATCCCCGTAAAGAGATGAAAACAACGGAGAGATACTTATTTTAATTTATCAAATTCTTTTCAAGTTTGTTCACGAAGATATTAGAAATTGAATTTTGCACCAAGGATTCAAATTCTTCATGTGCTGTGTGTGTGTAATATTGCAACATAAAAGTGCTACTGGGTTTGAAATTAACATTGCAATTTAGCACTCTATTTGCACACATTTCCTTGTGACAAGTTTGAAGTTCGTCCTCTCTAATTTGTGTTGCAAGTATGTTTCTCTCTGATGAGCTCTTAAAAACTGGCTGTGGCAGTTTTGTTGATTGTTCGTTACTATCATTTTAGGCCTTTTGTGACTCGTTGTCAAGATGAGAGGTGTCAGGTAGTATACCCCACACAACTTTATATTGCAGAAAGCCAGGTTATTTGGTTAGCTTTTCTTTGGTTTTAGTTTTAGATGCTTTGTTTTTCTTATGTTTAAATGCACTAGTTCATCACACAAGCCCATGATACAATGGTTCCTTTGAACTACTTTTATTTTTGCATTAACAGTAGATTGAATTTCATAGTTAAATCATATTTCTTATGACTCTAGGCTGGGAATCATTTAAAAGATGAGGTCTGGCATTACCTAATAGTTGTTATAAGCAACGCGAGCGATCTTCAAGGATACTCTGTGAGGGCACTATATAAGGCTTTTCAAAAATCTTCTTCCCAGGTAAGATATTTTTAATGGTCATGTTCAACATCCAACATGGTTTCCATTGCTTTATCCTGTTTCTTAATACTGCTGTAGATTGGTTTAGTGCGTGTTGCACTATGGTGCATTGGTGAATATGGGGAAATGCTAGTTAAAGGAACTGGTATGCTTGCAACAGAGGATCCTCTAACTGTGAGTTACATTTTACTCTGCTTTAAATTTACAGTTATCTGGTTTAATTTTGCTATTAGTGCTCATTTTATCTTTTAAACATTCTGGATCAGTACGCAAGCAATAAGATAATTTATTTATTTATTTATTTTTTAATGTACAACTTGTCTTTACTCAGCTCTTGAAAGAAGTGAATGGTGAAGAAGGTTTCAGTTGGCGAAGTTTAAACAAAAAAAATTGAGTAAAACCCAAAATAGCCCCCCCGACTATAAAGAAATGTCCAATTTGGTCTGAGTGATTTAGAATGCTCCAATTTAGTTTCAGATTATTAAGTGTTGCTTCAAATTATTCTTCAATCATATTTTTCGTTAAATTTAACAGTAGCGTACATGAATTGAAGAGTATTTTCGTCTTTTATGTAATTATTCAAAATTTATGAGGTTTGTATGTAAATATTTTTTTATTTGTTGTTGAAAATTTTTAATTTTTAATTTGCATTAATAAATATCTTCATAACTGCCACCACCTTTTTTTCAAAAGAAAAATTTTAAAATAATCAAGAATTATGCAATAAAAACTCACTGAATCTGAAATTATATGAATTATTGATTTTAATTGAATTTTAAATTTTAATATTATTTATTAGATAATACGTTTTAAAATCGTTAAACTTAGCTTGAAATACTAATGAATGAATTTATTTTATGTTTAAAACATTACGTATGAGAATGATAAAATTATGGGATTGATGGCCAATTATATTTTTACACAAATATTTTCATTATATATATATATTTAATTAAAGGAGCATTATTCGTCTCCCTACGTGTTAATACTTAAGAATTTGGTATAGAGTTTGGTGGGAGAGGATCCCCAACTAATAATAAATAAGAATACATAACGCATTCATAACAGGGAATCCTCATCCGCTTACAACTCCACCCAAAACAATAATATATATATATATATATATATATATATATAATAACATAAGGCTGTGAAATATTAAATTGAAAATAGTTTTTTCCTACTTATTTATTGCAAAGTTATTGATTGATAAAAAGGAAAATCATATTTTGTTTGATTGATTAAATAGTGTGCTTAATAATAAATGGTTGGCTATTTATGAGTTCAATTGACGATCCAACAAAAATTTCATTTGAAAAAAATTGATGACTGTTGTGAAGAGATTTATTAATGCAAACTAAAATTTATAAATTTTCAACAACGAATAAAAAAGAAATTTATATACAAACCACATAAATTTTAAATAATTACATAGAAGACGAAAATAATCTTCAATTCATGCAGATCACCATTAAAATTAATGGAAAATATGATTTAGTATCAATTTGGAGCAACTTTGAATAGTCTGGGACTAAATTGGAGCATTCTAAAACTCCGAGACTAAATTGGATACTTCTACGTAGTCGCAGACTATTTTGGGCTTTTACTCATAAAAATTTATTCATTATTTCTTTAGGTCTTTGAAACTTCTAACCCTTTTGGAAGGGAACTTCATCGTTTACATTGTAAAGTTTCCTCCAACCATTCAAGTTCTCTTTTGAGGTTCACATGAGGTGTCACATTTTACTGCCTCTATTACCAGCTCCGCCTTTTAATTTATTTACTCATGTTTCTTAGCTAATAATCTTTTTTTTTTTTTTTGAATTGCAAAATCCTTAATTAGTTTCATTAACCTTTTATGTCATTAAAACAATTTGTGGATTTAGCCAACTTAATATCCTTCTCTTTCATCCTTTGAAGATAAATTTAAGGGGTTTCATTATAGAATCATGAAAAATCTAGACATTGTCGCATGTTAAAAAGCTGAACCAAGGTTTTACACCCTAAAACTGATTATTCACCCTTTTAGTTAATTTAATCATGTTTCTTAGCTAATAATCTTTCTTTTTTTAATTGTAAAACCCTTTACCAGTTTCATTCCAACATTCTGAGTTTTTTGGTGCTCTTGTTGATATGCTTGGCAGTGAAGGTTATATCAACAGTCATGCCATGCTTTATTAAGTCTGTCGAGACAGTCCTAGTCTGTTTCCTTTGAGTTTGGTTATTATAATTTACCGAAATAAAGAAAAAGAAAATTGCGTGACGGTAAATGTTTAACTATGATGAATTGTAGTATGCTGACGGAACATAGCTAAAAGAAAAGGACTAGTGATAATGTTTGGCAATATTTTTTTGTTTCATTAAGTCATGTTGCTCATTGCCTCATATGTCATGGCTGCATATTCGTGTATGAAAAGACACATCTAAAGCTCAGAAGGCAGCTAGACAATTTTTTTTTCCTTTTTGGTCAATATCATTCGCATTGAAAGTGAATCCTATTTTAAAAATTCGAGCCCCTTTTGAGTTCTTTATGCATAGCAAATTGGGACTGGATAAAACATAGACCCCCTAAGATATATGCATATGCCTGATCATGTCTCCTCTTAATTTTGTTTTTCCATCTGCAGCTTATAAAATTATCAAACTGAAGATCACCTCATTGCTTATAATCTACAACATATGATTCACATGTGAATCAAGTTTCCCTAATTTTTGTGATGACAAAATTATTTGTCTGGTATGTGAAAATGCAGGGAAGATTCAATAATGTATTGGAACCTTTTAGAAATTTAGTTTTATCCATTTATTTCACTAATTAAAGTATTCTATACTTATAAGATATCATGGAACACTTGTGTTTGATCATGCAATCTATGCTTTTCATTGTGAAAATTTTAATGCATTCGTTTGATGATCAAATGATATTTAAATTTCTTGAGTCATGTGTATCACTGATTTTAATTATGTTAAAGGGGATGGATGAATTTCATCTTGCGTTTTAAGATCATAAAATCAGCATCTACTGCTCCAGTTTGTTTTGAACACTTCGATTTCTACTTCTCCCAGGTAACTGAATCTGATGCAGTCGATGTTGTTGAGGTTGCTTTGAAATCTCATTCTTCAGATATTACAATTGGAGCCATGTCTCTGATTACTTTACTGAAGCTTTCATCTCGTTTTCCTACCATCTCAGAGTGAGTACTCACTCTATAATAAAATTTTGACTTGCTTTATTGCCATGTATTTGGTGCTTTCGCCACTACTAGATGACTTCCTCAACTAGCATGCACTTCTTGCAGGAGGATAAGAGAGCTTATTATACAACAAAAAGGTAACTTTGAGCTAGAATTACAGCAAAGATCAATTGAATTTAATAGTATCATGCAGAAGCACAAAAACATAAAGTGAGTTGCAATTTATCCTCCAATTGAGGTTATTATTAGGGACCTGAGCTTATATTGTTATACAAATGCTAAAATCATTAAAAATGCACAGATCTTCTTTGCTTGAAAGGATGCCTGTTTTGGATGAGTTAACTTACATAGGAAGGAAGGATGGCTCTTCAACGGATGGCCTTCCTGTCAAGCCCAGCAAAGCAACCGTTTCAGGAGCTTCACTCAATTTGCAAAACGGCGTGACGAAGCCACCAGCACCATCTATGGGAGATTTACTCGATTTGAGTTCTGACGATGTCCCTCCCACTAAGTCATCAACCAATGATTTTCTGCAGGACCTATTGGGTGTTGATTTGGGAACACCTTTACCATCAGGTTTTCCTTCTCATTTCTCTTTTTCTGTTTAATTAAGCTACTGCTTTTTTTAATACAGATCAATGATTTTAACTTGAGCGTTTTTTTTTCCTGAAACAATCTATTTGCACCATTCTTCCAATTTTTCTCATACTGAGTCTATGAGGTTTTGCCTCAATGTTTTTTAGCTTATGCGGGTACGTTTTCCATTTGCTCGTCAATCTGAATTATTTCCTTTTATATTTATGCATTACATTTCCGTTGAAGATGAGTTGATCCTTTTGCATTCTATTTGATGAATATGAAATAGATAACTTTTTGAGTGGTATTTATAGGCTTAAATGGATACATATATATATGAACATGATCATTCTTTTTTATATTTTTTGTTTAATAAAATTTTCTTGATTGATTATTGTAAACTTAGGGGCCTCATAATCTATAATGGTGGTCTTTTTATAAGAAAATTACACAACATAAATCATAAATGTTTAGAAATGGTTTAGAAGCTTGGAATTACCAAGAAAAAAATTGATTTTTGTTCGGAGGTTAAATCATAAATATTATCTCCAGTTCCTTAATGATTTAGTTTTCTAGTAATTTATATGAATCTGAAATTAATGAAAGAGTCATAAAACCAGAAAGTCCAATAAAAATATAATGAGGTCCCTTTTTCTTGTGTGGCCCCATCTACGATACACTGCCTCTTCGCTTCTACTCATTTAAGCTTGAATTATTTATGGAACATATTGAGTTATCCAAATAACCCATTGGGACTAGTAAAGTTCTAAATCACAGTAACTCGAGAAAAAGAAATATCATCTATGCTAGTCATTAATTTAAAGGAAAATTGAAATATATACAACTCAACTTCTAACATCTCAAATATTATATTTACCTACTTAAAACCTAAAATTATCCAATATATCAAATACACAAATCTGATCGTTTCTTCTCTCAATCTCTCTGTTAGCAAGTACATAAACATCGGTTGCTTTGTTAACCCCCACCAATACTTCTGATGCAATATTAGAACGGGCTTCCCAAGGTTCCATGCAAGTTCTCTTGCAAGATTGAATGTTAATTATTCAGAATAAAAAGCAAACACGTAATTAGCAAATTTTAATTGTCGCATAACTTACCAGGCTTTATATAAATATTAAGGTTGAATTCAATGAGCTTTATTGTAGAAGTGGCGATAAAAAATTTTTTGGCTTTAGATTGCAGTGAACATTCCCTAAATAAAGTTCAAAAGAGAGGATAAGGCTTCTCGCTTGAAGAAGAGGTCATTTTTTTTGGACTTCCACGGCCAAATGCATGTAATCGGCTTCCTTATACATGGCCTTAAGGTTGATAACATTATGGTGGCCGGAATGCTTCATCATTACCTCAACGCCGAGCTTGATGTTACAGGCCTCGTCTGAGAAAATGGGATGGTTTTCGACAAAGGATTTGCAAACATGATTTTCACCGGTGACTAAATTTGGGCAAGCACAATTCATGTAGAACTGTCTTTGGCAATGAATTGTCACGCGAGGATCTTGTCGATGCTAAATTGGAGTAAGCCTAGTTCACACCTAACTGATCCCACCCAAACTTTTCATGAGGACATAGTAGTCTACAAGGTAGGAGACACATGAGTTGAAGAGTGGATGGCAGTGGACGGAGAGGGAAGAGGGCCAATGAAGTGGTATGTTAGGTGTATTTGATATTTCTAGGTGTTAGGCCTGTAAATATAATATTCGAGGTGTTAAATAAGTTGTTTTAAATTTTATGTATGTGAATACCCCTAATTTAAATTATGAAAGAAATTATAGCCTGTACTAAAAATATGAATAACAAATATGAATGTAGATTTTATTAAACCTTTAAAACAATGTATGATAGTGTTATCATGGTATTTAGTTTTTCATTTGAGTGTTTAGTGAACTTATCATTATCATTTTTATATTTCTTTTCTTTCTTTATATTAATACATATATCTCAGGAGCACCTTTTAAACATAGTTTAACTCACCCTTACTTGAAAAATATCTCGTCACACAGCTGGGCATATATTAAGTTCATTATTATCTGTGGTGGGAATACACCAACTCACCTTTGGTCAATATGTGCCCTGTTGGCATTGTGTGGCGTGGGCTTAATTTTCACTATTATCTGGGGAAAAAAAGGTCATCAACACTTTGGTGCCGTAAGAGGGTGAATTCTTTTTATCAACATGCACTCGAAGCATTTCTATATGCATTATTTCAGTTACCTTGTTATTAGTATGCAAACTTCTTTTGTGAGAAATATATATTTTGTCCGAGTAACAACAGGTCATTATATAAGAATCTAAATGTCATGCTGGGAGAATTTAATGTATCAAAAAGAGAAACTATTGAACATTTATGAATTAAAACTAACTTGTATGTTTCATTTCTAACAATTTGACAGATCAATTGCTGATAAATCATAAAAAGTCATAAGGTTTATCACAACTTTAACATATTAAATGCATGTAGAACTTAAATTAAAAGCTTATTGGTTAAGTGCATAAAGTTTAGAAGTAGAAATATTATTAAAATTTAGAAATGCAACTATCAACTTTAAGATGTGCAATTTTCATTGTTCAGTTTGTTCTCAAATATTAGCTTCCATGAATCAAAACCATAATTCATATATAAGGCACATATATGATGAAGAAAACCATTAAAAGTTCTTATATAATTAAACTAATCTTAAAATTTCTTTTAAAAATTATTATTATGAATCATAACTCTCTATATTTATACTATTGTAATTCAAACCTTTATCAATTGAACGTTTACTGTTTAACTTCTGTGTTCTTCATTTATTATTAAGTTTTTAAAATAGAATCATTTTAATTTATAAGGGAACCTATACATGAGAACACATTAATATTAGATATCAAATTAAGTTAGAAACATTGAACCAATAAAAGGAACCTATACTTAAGTATTTAATTAAGAAGCTGAAGAGGATTTCATATTTAGATGAATTCAATTCCAATTTGAATATATGCAAACTATTTAATCCTTATTAGTTGTTATGGAACTTGTTAAAGTTATTTAATTATGCATAGAACATTAATTTATCAGCTAAATTTCATATCTTGCATTTCAATTTCATATATATTATTTTCTAAGCAAGCTAATCACCCACAATGACAAATAGTGTTACCTTTAATATTAATTTCTTGTGAAATCTGTAAATATATATAGAATGTTTTCATATATTTAAGTATTTAATTAATCAAAAGGAACTCCAACTAAGATTATTCTCCATCATGAAATTATTTCTTATTCCTAGTATGCTAATAAACTTTCCCTTTGCGCGATGCTTTTTAATTTTTTTTAACGCAGTATAATTTAAATAATTATCACTTGTTCATACTCATATAACATAAACATTAATGATAAGCACATTATATTAATATGTAGACCTCTATAATTCAAGTTTTCACGGTACTCTTTCTCTAAACATATCAACAAGAAGGATATTATCGATGAAAAACATACATCAAGGTACATCCTCCTGTAATGTTTTGGTAAAAACATCCATAACTAAAGCAAAAATATATGGGTTTAAAGTTGATCCCTACTGTAATCCAACTAAAATAGGAAAATACTATATCAGTTCTCTTTCTGTTTGAACACAAGTAACAACTCTAGTATACATATCTTTGATGACTTGAATGTAAGTCATATGAACATATTTCTTTTCTAGTACTCTCTAAAGAACTTCTCTCGGAATTTTATTGTAAGCTTTTTCTAAATCAATAAAAATCATATGTAGATCTTTCTTACTTTCTCTGTACTTCTTCACCAAAGCTCTCAATAAATGTATAGCTTCCATAGTAGACTTGCCCTACATAAATCAAAATTGATTATGAGAAATCTTTGTATCACATATTAATATCTATTCTATTACTCTCTCCCATAATTTCAATGTACGACACATTAGCTTAATTCCTGTATAATTTGCATACTTCTGTGCATCCCCTTTATTCTTAAAAATGGGGATAAAAAAACTGTTCCTCCACTCCTTAGGCATCTTTTATTTTAGATTTTAAATATTTGAACAAGATAAACAAAAGAGAATTAAATGTGTTTATGACGCAAAAATATTAACCAGAAATGTATAAATTTCTATTTGTTAATTTAATTATTTTCTTTGGTGACTCTTTCATGTCTATTTGAATATTAAACTATTAGTGATAGAAATAGATAACAGAGAATTGATTTTCACCGTTTAACCATCCGTTCCTGTTTTACTTAATTCCAAACCTTGGGCTAGGTCGTGATAGATGTGGACAATGTTGAGTGGTAGGCATGGGGTTGAAGGCAAAGGTTCTCATGATGGCTCTAAGGAGGGAGAAAATGTAATAAAACCCTACCTAAGAACTCTTAAATTTGGACAATGTAGTGAAGTACTGAGCTAGATTTGATTGTTGGGTTAGTAAAGCTTAATTTTTTATTTTTAATTGTTTGTCAGCCATCTCTGCTAATCTTTCTCACAAATGTGCTTCAGCAACGCCATTTTGTCACAGCTGCTTTGCTTATATCTGCAATCTTCTACACACATCCATTTGGCATAATTGGTCATATTGGTATATAAATGTTTAGTGAAACCACCATGATAGTCTCTTTTACAATGCTCATCAGCAGTACTGTTTATTTTTATATGCACGCACACTTTCTTCCTTATAAAGGGTGAAAAATGGAAAAAAGTATAATGTTCTCTGGATAACTGAATTTCCTTTTTCTTTCGGCCTATAAAACTGTGCAATTATTAGCTTCTGCTGCGTTTATGCCGATGTAACGTTTATAAACTGTCCTACGTGCTTCATGTTCTTAAATCAATTTTTAGGTATAAATGCTGCTTCTTTTCTCAATAAGACGTAATTTTTTTCTTTCATGTTATTATTTTTTTAATTTTTTCTTTGCAAAACGTGTGAAGGTGCTGCTTTCGCTGGAGGCTCAGATATTTTGATGGATCTTTTATCAATTGGTTCTCCTGTTCAAAATGATTCGTCACCATTAAATGGCATCTCAACCAGTGTGGCCAATTCTTCAGCGGTTGGCCCTCTGGATGGTTTGTCATCTTTAACTTCCACGTCCACATCCCTATCTTCTGAAGCATTGGCCATAGATCCTCTGAGAGGGATTGATCAAATTACCAGATCACCTCTATCCACCGTTCCAACAGTAGATTTACTGGATGGCTTGTCAAATCATGTAACTGTTTCAGGTCAGTCTTTTGCCTAACCATTTATTATGTTCCTAACTGGTGAAGCTTTAATATGCTCACTTAAAACAGACTTAAAACAGGTAGTGAAAAGCCAGATTTTCCATCCATAACTGCTTTTGAGAGCAATTCATTGAATATCATGTTCAGCTTCACAAAGCTGCCTGGGAAAGTCAATGTTACGCATATCAAAGCTACCTTTACAAATAAATCATCGAATACATATACAGATTTCATTTTTCAAGCTGCTGTTCCAAAGGTACGTGAAATATAGTTGTTATTTTGATGCAATTTTTTTTGCCATCTAGTTTTTCTTTAATTATAATCATAAATATTTAGTTTGCCACTTTTGAACCGACTGATGGAACTTCCATCTAGAACTTTTTACTAAAAATAATATTTTCAACTTTTAACACCTTAACATGGTTAACTTGAGCAAATATCGTAGCTGAATTTTTATTTAGTTCTTTCACTTGCTTATGTTCCTTTTTCGTCATTCTTTCGTTGCAACCAAAAGCAAAACGAATGCCAAAAGTTATATTCAATGCTGAATGTGATGTAAAACATGAAACCAGAGTTCTTGTTTAATGCGGGAAGCTCGGGTTTCTATTCCAAAATATTCTGGAAAATATCAAAATTGCAAAATAAGGATGAGTTTGCTTCACTCTAAAAGATATGCAAGTTTGGTGATTATTCTTCAAGTTTCATGCTCAGCAAGCTAAGCCAGGTTAACTTTGGATTTTAATCAACAGAATAAAACTCGTTAACTGTACTATCTATACTTGTTCTGTTCCATTAAACCCACTAATTACCATAATCTCTATTTATATCGTGTTCCATCAAATCCTGCACTGCTGCCAGTTTGAACTATGTTGCTCAAGTCCCTATATTCACGAGTTGTCATATGTTGGGATGTAGTGTTAATATTCATGGAATGAAAGTGACGCAGGGGTTATGGAGGACCAACCGGTCCTCAAAGGGAGGGAGTTGCCGCTCCTCTCTTAACCTTCTCTCCCATTCCCCTCTTTTTTTCTTAACACCTTCCTAATAAAAGTTTCCAAATCGAAATTTCTGAATATTTTTATTTCTCTTTCCTAATTATGAGATCTGATTTTATTCTTTCTTATTTTAAAAACCTTCCTAAAATTTAAAATCTGATTTTATTCTCCTTTCTTATTTTAAAAGGTCTTTCATAAAATCTGAAATCTGATTTTATTCTCTTTTTTTTTTTAACTATTGTCTAAAATAAAATCCGAGCCTCATTATAAATAGGGATAATGTGCTTAGAGTTAGTGGTCTTGTTTTTGATATTTGAATTCAGGTTTTAGGCTTGGTCTTTTCCCTTCGAGCGTTGTATCCGACATCGAGGTAGTGCTCTGACTGTTCCTCGTCCGAGGTGATGATCATCTTTACGGGTACGAGTGGTGCTCCGACTATAGCTAGACCTCGATGAGGCATTTATTTTATCATTTTTTTGTTTCCCTGCTGCCACTGCAGAATTTAGCCATCGCAGCCTTTCTTCTTTGCTGCAAGCCAACCACCTTCATGCTCTTGTCCAGCAACCGCAGCCGCTCCAACTTGTTGTCCAGCAACCGCAGCCCCTCCAACTTGTTGTCCAGCCCTTTCAGTCCCTTCCCGACAGCCCTCCGACACCTCTGCAGAAGCTACCTTGCTTTCCCGACCTTTCCAATTGCTGCTAGTGCTTCCCCTCTTTCTGTCCACCCTTCGAAAGTGCTGGCGAATCTTCCCAACTGCTGTCATACTTCTTCCACAGCGGCCCTCTCCTCTCTGGCTAACGTGGGTGCTTAGGAGCGGCGTCCGAATCCAGGCACAGAATAGCACACCGAGAGAGACGCTTCGAAACAGTGGGTTGAAGCTCCATAAAACCGCACGAAGCAGATCGGCTTCTTCCGAACTCGCAAAGGTGGGAGAACGCGCGACGGGAGGGATCGCGAATTCTCGCGATCCAGTTGATTTTTCGCACCAGATCTTTCTGGAAAAGGGTGTTTTGGATTCTGCTTGTCTTTTCCACTCTTTTTCTCTTGTGTAGTAGTGGGAGACTATAAATAGTTGCCCCTTGAGTGTGTTGTAGACATTACTACTAGAGTTGTCTTCTAATCTCTTGTGTGGAGTTTCTTCCCTCTTGTTAGTGTAATAACCGACAGGTGGTGTTTCGGTTGTATCATGCTCCAAGGTGATGTTGTAAACTTCAAACTCCTTGGGTACTACCTCTCACCGATCCCTTTTTCCTACCACTCCACCACTCTACTGCCACCGCTACTTTCTCCACTATCTCATATGTCAATCCACATACAACCAACCACACACAATCCCCTACCTACCGAACAACTGCTCACCCTACCAATGTCGCTGCTGCCTTCGAATCGGTTCCTATAGCTTTAGCTAGACACGCGTCTATTATTGTATTTCTCTTTTATTTGAGTCGTGTGGTATAACTATTTTTATATTAATAAAAGTTTACTTTGTATTTGGCCACATCCTGTTTAGCTCAGGTATCATTTGATATTAGAGTCAGCTCAACTCTAATCCTATCCTAGGGTTTCCTTAGCCTCCCCCCCCCACCCCAAATTCACCTCTATCAACATTTTTCTTCCAATTCCCACCATGGCCATGCCACCGCAAAGAGATACATCAGGCTCTACTCGAGAAGAGATCTAGCGTGAAATTCGTCGTCTGCTAATTTAGACAACAAGATCTAAGAAGAGATTACCTTCGTTCTTGATCGAAAGAGTCGTAGGGAAGACAGAAACGAAGATCTTAATTCGTTCCACAGGGAAGATCACAATAACAAAGAATATCGGTCGTGTCGTTTTGGCATCTAATATCAAAAGAGGTCGAGAGAGAATGCCTCTTATGGAGGTTAGAGGGACTTAGGTATCAAGATGGGTCTCCTAGAGTTCGAGCGAAGCATGGACCCCGATGAGTTTATCAACTGGCTGCAAATAGTCGAACGAATCTTCGAATATAAAAATGTACCACAGGACATGCGAGTTAAGCTAGCCGCAATTAAACTAAAGAAGAATGCCTTCTTATGGTGGGAGAATCTACAAAGGCAAAGAAAGAGGGAAGGAAGTGGAAAAATAACAAAGTAGGAGAAAATGAAGGCAATGAAGAAAAAATACCTCCCATCACAGTATCGCTAGTATCACCAGGACATGTTCCCAAAACCTCACAACTTGCAGCAATGAGATCTATCAGTTGAAGAGTTCAAGGCCCAGTTCGACCACGTGCAGCTAAAGTTCGAGCCGATAGAGCTAGAGGAGCACACAATCGTCATATATCTTGAAGCCTTAAACCTCGCCATTAGCAATGTTGTACAATTACAACCATAATGGATGTTGAGGGACGTTCAGGCACTAGCCCTGAAGTTGGAGAGACAACAGAAGCAAAGTAGACAACAATCATCATTCAGACTGCCACCTTCAACTAAGCGATCGCCTGCAACTGCTATAGTTGACAAGGGTACCTCTGGAGGAAATAAGATAATTGACAAAGGACTGACAAGACAGATTAAAGCGGGAAGAAGCTAGAAAAAGGTAGTTCCTCCAATATAGTGTCAGTCAGGAAGTGTTTCTAGTGCCACGACTCCTGTCACATTGCCTTCAACTGTCGAACAAGTTGTGTTCACCCTCCTAGATCAAGGCACTGTCGAGGAAGTCGAGGAGGAATTAGAGGAGAGCCCAGAAGAGCTTCAGCTCCACGATAACGAAGAAACACTATTCTTTGGACGAATACTACAGTCCGAGCTTGTGCGAGACCAATTTTGACTAAGGCATAACATTTTTCGCACCAATTGCATCGTTAAGGGGAAGGTCTGCATCCTGATCATCGACAGTGGCAGCTGTGAGAACGTGTTATCAACGCTCATGGTAAAAAAGTTAGGTTTGGACACACAAAAGCATCCTTAGTCATATTCCTTTATGTGCTTGAAGAAGGGAAACGCGATACATGTAGAACAACAGTGCTTAGTTGAGTTCTCCTTCGGAGACCAGCTACATGAACAGGTATAGTGTGATGTGGTTCCTATGGACGTCTATCACATTCTATTTGGTAGACCTTGGCAATTTAATAGTGAAATTCAACACGACAAGTTCAAGGTACCTTATTATTTTAAGAAGGATGTGAACCATATAGTTTTACTACCTACTAAGGATACCAAAGGTTGGAGCGATACAGAGTTAGCATTATTTCCTCGTACCACTTTCCTTTAGTTGGTCAGAGATGCTCGTGTAACACCAACATTAGTCCTCCTGGAAGGAAGCAAGGAAGAAAGAGAGGTACCGGCTATATTGCAACTATTGATACAGTAGTTTTAGAATGTGATGTTCGACAGTTTACCGAAGGGATTATCACCATTAAGAGACATTTAACGCGTTATCGACCTTGTACTAGGATCCATGTTGCCAAACTGATCAGCCTACATATTAAGGCCTGCGGGTGTGAAGAATTGCAACAAGTGCAGGACCTCATTGCAAGGGGGCTAGTCAGAGAAAACATAAGTCTGTGCAGCCACCCTGAGGGTGCTCAAAAAGGGTGGATCGTGGCGAATGTGCATCGACAGTTGAGCCATCAACAAGATTACTATTAAATATCAATTTTTCATACCCCGCTTGGATGATTTCTTAAACTAGCTACATGGAGCCATTATCTTCTCCTAAATAGACTTGTGCAGCGGATATCACCAGATACAGATGAGGCCAGGGGATGAGTGGAAGACCGCCTTCAAGACGTGGGACGAACTTTATAAGTGGATTGTTATGCCTTTCGGTTTGTCGAAAGCACCTATCACTTTCATGAGATTAATGAACCAGTTATTCCAACATTATATCGGAAAGTTTGTCGTTGTCTATTTTGATGACATTCTAGTATACAGCCGATCGGAGAAAGATCACTTGCATCACCTGAAGGCAGTATTTGAGGTATTGCAAGCAGAGCAATTATATGCCCATTCGAAGAAAAGTCACTTCATGAAGAGCCAGGTATGCTTTCTAGGTTATATCGTGTATAGTGCAGACATTCAGATGGATTCCGTAGAAATAGAGGTTATTATCAGCTGAGTCGTACCTCAATCATTCACCGAGCTAAGACAATTCTTGGGGCTAGCATCCTTCTATCGAAGATTTATCAGAATCTTTAACACTATCACCTCCCCTCTGAAGAAACTTCTAAAAGGAAAGGAGTTTACTTGGATAGTAGCAGATCGGGACAATTTTGACACACTAAAAGAAAGGTGACTCAGGTACCTGCGCTAGCACTACTTGACTTCAGCCAACTTTTCGAGGTAAGATGTGATGCCTCCGGTAGGGATCAGAGCAGTACTAAGCCAAGGAGGACACCCCATCGCTTTCTTCAGTGAGAAATTGAAAGAGATCAGGAGAAAATACTCAACCTGCGACAAGGAATTCAATGCCATTGTAAGAGCTTTGGAGCACTGGATTCATTACTTATTCACAAACGAGTTTACACTATTCACAGATCGCGAGGCCCTAAAATTCTTCAACAGCTAGAGCAAACTAAAGGCATGACATGGCACCTAGGTGGAATTTCTAGCCTCTTTCTAGTTTGTGCTAAAACACAAGGTGGGAATCCAGAACTGCGTAGCAGATGCACTGAGTCGTCGACCCCTATTGTTAACATCCATGCAGGCTCGAGTTGTGGGCTTCGATTTCATAAAGGATCTATATGAAACAGATGAAGATTTCAAAAATATATGGGAGCAATGCCAGAAGCTAACAGGGCAATATTACCGTACAAATGGATCTCTTCCACAAGAGTCAGTTGTGCATTCCCTGGTGTTCACTAAGAGAGGTCATTGTCTAGGAAGGATACAACGGAAAACTAGCAGAACATTTCGGCAAAGACAAAACCCTTGCCCTCGTATGAGAACATTTTTTTTGGCTAAAACTAATAAAAGATGTCAAACGACATGTTAAGCAATGCAACATATGTTATATGGCCAACACAAGAGCTCAAAATGTTGGATTATAACACTACTTCCAATACCAGAGGCACTGTGGGTGGATGTCAACATGAATTTCGTGCTAGGGCTTCCAAAACTCGAAGAAAAAAGGATTCTATAATGGTGTTAGTAGACAGATTCTCCAAGATAGCCCACTTTGTACCCTGTCACAAAACACTAGATGTCTCTCACATCGCCGATCTATACTTTGTAAGGCTACATGGGATTCCCAAGACCATCACCTTCGACAGAGATGTCGAATTCTTGAGCCACTTGTGGAGGATACTATGGAGAAAACTCAACACCAAACTTTAATTCAGTTCAACAACACATCCACAAACAGAAGGAGAGACAGAGGTAATAAATCGAAGCATCAGTAATCTACTGAGATGTTTCGTGGGGAAAAACATAAAACAATGAGATCTCATCCTAGCTCAAGTTGAGTTCGCCTATAACAGATCAATCAACTAAACTGCAAGACGAACTCTCTTTGAGATTGTGTACGGGTGCAATCCGCTCATGCCACTTGAAATGGTACCGCTCTTGCCATCTTCAGAAATCAACAAGGATGCTACATAATGAGTTCACAAGATCTAGAAGCTTCACGAAAAAGTTGGCAATGAAATCGCTAAGCATAATCAAAAGTATCAGACACAGGAAAATAAATCTAGGAAGGAAGTAATGTTTCAGTAAGACAACCTCGGATGGATTCGGTTGAAAAAGAAGAGATTTCCGGCAGGATCATTCAGGAAGCTTAAGCCGAGAGGAGATGGACCTTTCAAAGTACTTCAAAAGCCGAACGACAACACTTAAAAGATCGACCCTCCGGGAGACTACAACATTTTAGCGACGTTCAATGTCACCGACTTAACACCATACTTTGAAGAGCATGGAGCTTCAACTAACGAGGTCAAAATTTCCTCAATCTTGGGAGACAGATGCGAGCGCTTAGGAACAACTCCCAAATCTGAGCTTAGAATAGCGCTTCGAGCGGGGCCCTTCGAAATAGAGGGTTGAAGCCCTGTGAAACCACGCGAAGCAGAGCGGCTTTTCGTGAACTCTCGAAGGTGGGAGAACGCGCGAGAAGAGGGATCGCAACTTCTCATGATCCAACTGAGCTTTTTGCACCGAATCTTTCCTGGAAAAGGGTATTCTGGATTCTTCTTTTCTTTTCAGCTCATTCCCTCTTGTGCAGTAGTAGGAGGCTATAAATAGCTATCCCCTGAGTATGTTGGAGGCACTTCTACTAGAGTTGTTTTCTAATCTTTAATGTAGAGTCTCTTCCCTCTTGCTAGGGTTGTAATTGACATCAAGTGGTGATTCGGCTGTATTCTGCTTCTAGGTGGTGTTGTAAGTTCAAACTCCTTCGCTACTTCTCACCAATCCCTTTTCGCTACCACTCCACTAGCCATTTACCACCCCCACACTCCACTCTATCGCCACCTCTACTTCCTCCACGGTCTCGCCTTCCAATCCACCTACAACCAACCACACACAATCCTCTATCAACCCAATGGTCGCTCACCCCTTCGACGCCACTCACCCCTTTGACGTCGCTCAACCCGCCAACATCGCGGCCGCTACTTCCTTTGAATCTCTTCATATAGCTCTAGCCAGGGGTTCTTCTATTATTCTATTCCTCTTTTGTTTGAGTTGTGTTGTATCACTATTTTTGTATTAGTGAAAGTTTGCTTTGTTTGTATTTCTCCACATCCCAACTAGCTCTGGTATGACCGACCTTAACCGTCGTCGCTAATCCAGCCTCCGACTATGTTCCTGCTCATCCCCAGCTGTGGTTTGACGGTGTTACTGTCGTCATTCTGCTGTTCTACTTCATCCACAGCAGCCCCACCTCTTCGGCCTTCACTGTTGCCACCAATCCAGCCTTCCCTTGCTTGACTCCCTCCTCATCAAGCGGTTGTGTCTTCTTTAATGAGTCATTAGTTATATTTCTTTACTTTGTGTTTTTGCTATGTGTGATGTTTTTTTTTTCCGAGTTTTCATTGTTACATTTTTTTAAGTCAGTAATAAAATTGAGACCTACGTCGTGATTTGAGTTAACTCTGGTATCATTTAATATCAAAACTAGCTTAACCGTAGTCCCATCCTAGGGTTTCTAGCACCCGCCCATACCCAATCCATCACATCAAATTTTTTAATTTCTTTCTTTTGTGTATTTTTTTCTCATCTTTCTTTGTTCCTTCTTTCTTCCTTCCGTAGATCCCAGAACCGTCAACTATGCCACTAAGAGGGAATATGTCTAAGCCTACCCAAGACGAGATACACTTGACCGTAATCTGGAAGGTCGAAGGGAAGAACGTGAAAATATGAAGATGAAACGGGAAACGCAACACCGGTTTTTACCAACTTACTACCGCTAAAAGTTGCAGATTCTAGCTTCCCAAGTGGAGAGACTGCATCACCGAGCGACCCCTTTTGCTACTATACAAAAAAACCAATCTGAAAGTTTCTCATAGCCAGAAGATGTTGTAAGTGCCACAGATTTGGACATGTTGAAGCAGAATGCACAACCAAGGGAGCGATCTACTTCACCGAGCAGGGCATCATCAAAAAGTTGGGTAAAGACACTGCAGACACTGAAGAGCAATTCGAACAAGAATTTTCATCCAATGACGTCTTCCCTCGTTGAACTCCCTTGTTCGTAGATGCATCCAATGCCTTTCTTCCATGTGATTAAAAGAAAATTGCAACTTTTAATGAGATTATGGTTCCTGCTCTCCCAGAAGATCAAGAACATTTTATTGAGACATGAAAATCATGCAAACCAGAAGATGTAATAAATTATAATTTCAGAGTTTGGTCTTAGTAACAACTAACTGATAGCATCACTGGCGACTACATATCCAACCCTCGCCCCCAATTTTTCATATGAAGAGACGAAAGACCATTGTAATGCTCTCGTTATTGGAACACAGCTGAAGATGTCAGTTCTCTAAAGCCTCAGAAGTCAAGGAGAAGACGCAGAAGATAATAATAATCACCCATCGACCAAGCTCTTGCAAATCTTCAACCTCGCTAAGACTCAACTTGTCATAGATGAGAAGCATATGAGATATTTACTTGTTCGGAATTTAGCTCTGGAGAACCTACGTGGTGATATACCTTTGGCTCAGATAATGTCAAATTAGAACTGATCGATATGGAGATCAATTTTTTATTTTTCATTAATCCAAAAGCTTCTCGCTTCTAATTTTAGTTTCTGCCATGATGCACTTCATGGTGTTGCTGGAGTTAATGCCAAACGCATTTTTGTTGAAGAACTTGGTGCAAAAGAAAAAGCTCTCTGTTAAATTTCACTCTTAAGGAAGACTTTGATGGGGACCATCCAGACCGTAACCTCACTTATGCCAAGGAATTAGTTGTACAGATGGGATTGAGCAAATCATAACCGCAAGATGAACCCCCTGTGTTTGGTGCAGCTGTTGATGGTGATGCTGATCGTAATGTGATACTCGGTAAAAGGTTATTTGTGACTCCGTTTGATTCTATTGCCATCATCGCCACTAATGTTGTGCAGTTCATTCCTTACTTTTCTCCTGGGTTGAAGGGTGTTGTCAGGAGCATGCCAACCTCTGCGGTGCTTGATGTTGTAGCAAATAATTTGAACTTTTTTGAGGTGTCAACTGGATGGAAAATTTTTGGTAACTTGATGAATGCTAGAATTTGTTCGGTTTGTGGTGAAGAAAGCTTTGGGACTAGTTTAGATCATATTAGTGAGAAGTATGGCATCTGGGTGGTCTTAGAATGGCTTTTTATTTTTGCCTACAAGAACAAGGACAACTTTAATGAGGGAAAGCTAGTGGCTAGTGACAGTAAAAGACATAGTTTGTCAACACTGGGCTATTTATGGTCTCCAGTCGAATCTAGGGGTGGCTGACAACGACACGGAAGCTACGACCAATAATGTCGAAGGTCCCCCAACCCCGGATGACTGACGCGGGGGCTATGGAGGAACGACTGGTCCTCAAAGGTAGGGGGTTGTCGCTCCTCTCTTTCCCTTCTCTCTCGTTCACCTCTTTCCTTCTGACCACCTTCTGAATACAAGCATTTTCAAATCAGAATTTTTGAATATTTTATTCCTCTTTTCTAAATTCTGATATCGGATATAATCCTTCATTCTTATTTTAAAAACCTTTCGTAAAATCTGATTTTGTTCTACTTTCTTATTTTAAAATGTCTTTTCTAAAATCTGACATTATTATCATTCTTATTTTAAGTATTGCTTAAAATAAAATCCTAGCCTCATTATAAATAGTGGATGATGTGCTCAGATTTAGGAGTCTTGTTTCTAATATATGAATTTAGTTTTTAGCCTTGATATTTTCCCTTCGAGGGTTGTATTTGACGTTGAAGTAGTGCTCTGACAGTCCCTCGTCCGAGGTGGTGATCATCTTCAAGAGTTCAAGTGATGCTCCGGCTATAGCTCGACCCCCGACGAGGCATTTATCTTACCATGCTTTCGTTTCCCTGTTGCCATTTCAGGATCCAGCCACCGCAACCCCCTCTTCCACTGCTGCCAGCCACCTTCCTACTCTCGTCCACCACCGTAGCCCCTCCAACATGCTGTCCAGCCCTCCGAAAGTGCTAGTGAACCTTCCCAGCTAGTGTCCTACTTCTTCCACAACAGCCCCCACCTCTCAGTTCTTCGCCGCCGCCGCCAATCCAGCTTTCGATGGCATTCCTGCTCATCTCCAGCTGTTGTTTGATGTCGTTACTATCACCAATCTGCTTTCCTACTTCTTCCACTGCAGCCCCACCTCTTCAGCGTTCACTGTAGCCTCCAATCCAGCCTTCCCTCACAGGACTCCCTCCTCATCAAGCGGTTGTTTCCTCTTTGTGGAGTTATTAGTTGTAATCCTTTGCTTTGTACTTTTGCTTTGGGTGTTGTCAGTAGTAAAATTGTGTCCCACGTCTTGATTTTGGTTAACTCCGGTATCAGAAAGTCTTTGTAATTATGCATTAGCTCATGAATTTTTGATCTTTGACTCTCGTTCCCTCACATTGGACAATGATCAACAGTCCCTCACGTGCACAATGATCAACATTGAGTCCAACCACGGGTGTTGGCTTCTAAGTGGGGAATATTTGGGTGGGCTAAAAGTGTGAATTGAATCTATGCTATCGATGTGAGAACTGGTCTGACCATGCACAATTAGGGTTATGGGCTGTAGATAATCTTCATTTGTTCTCTTTTGCATGATCTGTGCCCAGATTTATATCATAAAAGCAATGAGGTTCTTCTCCACAGGTAAGATTGGTTACTACAGTCATTTACTGGGATAAATTCTGCAGCTAGGTTTTTGTTTCAAAACTGATACGAGTAATTTTTTTTTAAAATTTTGTAAAGGTTTTTCCTAGTATGTCCTTTCTACAAAAAAATATTTGGGTTTTAAAATGTTCTTTCTTATATTGCAGCATCATGTGAAGTTCTAATTTTACTTTAATTCCTAGAAAATGTTTGGCAAGATTCCAAGCAAGGGTACCTATCGCATTTCCATAGCAAAAAAGGAGACATGGTTGCAAAATATCCCTTAAAGAAAAAGTTTCTTTTCAATATGTCCTTATGGTTTGGTGGAGATAGAAGTCAGTTCTGTTTTATTTAACCTTGAAGTCATCTTAAACCTGTAGGCCCATAGAAGGGGCTATGGTTTCATGTTGTGTTTCTGATTATTGTTAGAGCGATTGTTTGCACATGTCAAACTCTGTTAAAATTATAATTCATAGCTATAAGTTCTTAGATTTTTATATTTATAATTTTTTTTTGGTAATATGAAAGCTGAATTCTAAGGATCCTTTTTCTTTACAAGAAAATGAAACAGAAGATATGTAATTACTGTTTTAAATTTCATGAAGAAAGAGAGCACCAGATGTTCAAATCAGATAGGGAAACCAAAAGAAAAATGCAACAATAAAATTGTTTTCATAAATAATTTCTTGAAAAAGTTTACCAAACATAAGTCCCTCATTAATTTTGTTATTTAAAGCTTTCTTCCCGTTAGAATTCCTGTACCAGAAGTAAATTAATATTGTTCCAAAGAACTTTCTGTTTTTGTTTGCATTTATTATCAGTCTATGGTGCTAACAATTTACAAAATAAGAGTTGTGCTCATCTTCAGCTGTTAATTGTTGGATTTTTAAATTAACACATTGCGGACCATACCCAGGAAGAAAACTTTTCTTAATTTAGTCTCATTTGTTGTGGGTGTTCACCTTGGCATCGCTTAAAAGTTCAAACAGCCTGTATTTTTTATATTATTATTATTGGTTTTTTTGTCATACGCTATTATTTTCAACTCTATATTCTGTGCAGTTTATTCAGCTGCACCTGGATCCTGCTAGCAGCAGTACTATTCCGCCTAGTGGAACTGGGTCTATAACGCAAACATTATCGGTCACTAATAGCCAACACGGGCAGGTATATTCCTCTTTTTTGTCAGATAATAGGATCATTGCCACTTATTTGAATGATACACATTGAATGGTTCAAATAGTAAAACAAAAGTTTCATGAAAAAAATATATTAAAGTCAAATAATGGGCAAGATTTGATTTTTTGGTTTGAGTATATCTTGAATCCTGATACTATAATTTAGGACTTGATAGAAATTCTTACTTATCTTGTACTATTAATACAGTTGCAAAACTTCTGAGATTCCTATAATTTCATTCCCTGAAGCATTTTAATATATAAGGGATATATCATTTTGGTTATTTATGCCCCTACATCGAATATTTGGTAGCTGTGGTAGTTAATCCGGTGTAAAATCTACAAAATTGAATGAAAAATATTAAAGAAGAATTTTGATAGATCTATTCATCTTATATTTGAATAGTATCATAGCTGTTAGCTGTCATATTTTGGGTCTCGTGATAAAGTCTCATCATTGTTCTGGACTTGATCGGCTTTCTGCTACCTGAATCTTTTTATTGAAATAACATCTGCTCCTAAATCAAGTAATATGTGTCTGGTGATTTATCATTCAGTTAGCTGTTAGTCCTGCAATATATGAATCATGGACAAAGGATATTACACATATTTCCATTTAAAATAAATATTTGAATTATTGGATTAATTCATTGTTGATGATACAATGAGAAATGCAAAATTGATTTTTTTTTTCATTTATTGAAGAAGACTACGCTAGTACATTAGTGGCAATTGTAACCTTTCTGAGGTTTATCTTCATTAAGTCAAAACCATTTTACCATATGAAGTTAATAAAGCTAATCCATCAATAGCTCATAATTTTCTACATCATTCCCCATTTTTTTCTTACCTGTTTAACACATCAATGACATGCAGAGCTTTATGATATGTACTGCTTATTTTATAATTTAAATGTGGTCTTGTTGTATTTTGATGGCACTTGAAATTATTGGCATGCATCATTGACCAAATTATTTAGGACATGGATGATATGTAAAATATTCTTAACCTTCAGTTGTCACATTCCATCTTTTTTAAGCAAAATCATAATTATTTTTATTTTTAGAATGCAAATCTGCAAAACTTATATTTTTCCAGGAGTGAAGTGCCAAAATGGTCCCATGACTATTTATATGGAGTCATTTTAGTCCCGGAGTCTATGATAGTATCAAATTAATCTTCATATTTTTTATAAATGGGCGGTAGTTCCCTGGATAAACTATCCCATTAAAAGAATGTGGGGATTAAATTGAGACTTTTTATAACTTTGCGACTAAAAGAGGACCATTTTGTCACTCCTCATTCTGCAAAGCTACCTGTCACATGAGAAGCTATTTATTAGCAAAAGAATGGAACTTACCAAATAGATGCCTACAGTACTTTTACAACTGCAAAACTCGGGGATTTAAATTCCCTTAAATCTGCTGTGGTAGATTATTAGGCTAATAGCATTAATTTCTAATAAGTTCAACTTTTGTTGATCTATCCCATTTATATGATGCTGATGAAATATTGTGTTTTTGTTCTTCATGCTTCTTACTGATTTCCTACTCAAAAAAAAAAATTTGAATTCAATATGTTGTTCCAGAAACCGCTTGCAATGCGTATAAGGATGGCTTATAAAGTGAATAACAAAGATATGCTAGAACAAGGACAGATTACCAGCTTTCCTCCTGGCCTGTAACGGTGAGCAGAGTTCCTTGTCTTTGTGATATTTCTCTATTGTTTCAATATCCATAGGCAGAGCCCAAGATTTCCATTTTTTTTAAGAAAATTAGCGAGGAACATGAGAAAATATAGGCATTTTTCACTCTAGTGTGGAGCGCACATCATGGTTGTATTTCGATGCTTTTGCGTTTTCGATCTGTAGCTTTGTGTATATTGGATACAGCGTTTGAAAAAAGATGATTCTTTGAAGTAGAGTAGCATTTACGCTGGAACTTAAAACACTTCCATAAATTTTGTTTCGAAATTGTATTTGTATTTAGTTTTTTCATTCTGAATCATTGGTTTTCTTTACTTTTCATATTACATTTCACGCAAAATGTTGTTCCTTCAAAATTATTATACTTTTATCTTGCTTGGGATCTTCTTTCTAAAAGGGCCATCTTTCTGTCGCACAGCCAAAAGTTTTCTTATACGAGGCATATAAATTAATTTTATTATTTGGAAGAGCATAAATTGAAGTATTATGATTAGAGTGATCAAATATCTTAGGTGGGTGGGTGCGTACATGCGTGGGTGTGTGTATGTGTGCGCGAGCGCATGTGTACATGTATGTGCATGCACAAGGATGTGTGTGTGGGTGTATGGGTGATAAATTAGTAGGATTTATGCTCTTCATGCCCTCTTTAAAATTGCCCCTGCCTTGATGCTATTTTTCTCTCTACAGGGATCACAAATAATTTTTAATGAATAAATTGGTTGGGTGTTGATGGTTGGTCAAATCTGGAATTGATTTAAGTACAAGCATCTTCTGATGAATTATTAAGCCAATCATTTCCAACTAGAGCAATTAGTTAACACACGCAAAGTAATGTGTGTATTTATGGCTATGTATTTACATGTATTCAATTATTCATTGATTTCTATTGAGTTATGTAGAATAATGTTTATTTAACACAAAATAATGTGCAAAATGATACCATTTATGGCCATGTATTTTATTTTCAGCTTGATTTTGGATTACATAATGGAGCTCATAATTTAGAACATTTTCCTACTAGGCCTTCAAAATTTTCTGAGCACATCAAACTGTTTCAACCATTTTAAAAGCTTCCATACTTTTCATGATATTCAATTCTGAATATTGTTGTCTATTAATATATTGGCCGTCAATCAATAGCTTAGCATAATTTTTCTAAAATTGAGAGGTGGAAAAATGACTCATCTTGAACAAACTACTAAGATGGGTTGGTCATATATGTTAGGTAGAACTATTAAAATTGTGCAGTCCTTGTAAAATTCAAAGAGTTTTGATAGTTTTTTTGTGTTTAGATTAAGCAGAGAGTGATGAGGAAAATTTGTGAGGAAAATAGAAATAATATTGTGTGAAAGAAATGTAGAGGCCACCTTGATCAAGCTTTTATAAAATCATACAAATTATTTATTTAATGAAAAATGAGCCAATGAACACATCAAATGTGAAATCTAATCTTCAAATCTTACCCCTATTGAAATTTTGTCAGTTCTTAGATATTTTTATTTTGTTTATTTTATTATTTTGTAGAATCTGGGTTAGTTTTACTTTAATTATTGATTTATTTTCAACTGTTCTTAGTTTTAGTTTTTAAATCTCTATGGGTTGATACCAAACTCATTCTTTATTACTTTTTTATTGTTATATATATATATATATATATATATATATATATATATATATATATATATATATATATATATATATATATATATATATATATTCTTTTTTGGCCTTACTCTATTTTGTTAGACTTCCATTGTTGTCTGCAATTGTTGCGGCGGTGCGCAACAATTACCTTCATATCCAAAAATCAGATAAACCTTTCTAAGCATGTTATATGAGAGGAGGTAGACTTATAGTTTGGTGCTATTTAGTATGGCAAACCATGATGTTAGAGCGGGCCTGGTCATGGGGGCTTGGTCATAATGGGATTATACAGCTCTTATGGTGCATGGCAGCTCCTAGGCCATTCTCGAGCTAGGCGTGCATATAATCAACTTTGAAATGAAGCACACAACACTATATGATTCAAAACTTCCAATCTAAGGTCTACACCATCAAAGATTTAAAGGCATGAGTCATACTTCTTTTAGAAATTTGTGATACATTCAATTATAATGGAGTATTAAATAATGCTATATAGCTCAGAGTGTTTCAATTCTAACTTTGGGATAACACAAAAGGTTAGCTAAATTCTTTTTCAAGTGAATCCATATTAATTTAGCCTGTTGTAACTCAAAAATTTCTTGTTTTGGTTCATTTTTTTTTTAAATCAGAGTCTATAACCTACTTAATCATCATCTTAAGATTCCCTTTCTAAAGAGCCCTCTTACTTGAATTGTTGGAACGATACGAATAAGAGGGATACGAAAATGTATGTCAAAAAATTAGGCAGGTAAATTAAAAACAAAAACATGGAGAACTTATGTAGGTTAAACTTGATGCAATGGGGATGAAATATATGTCCAGAACAAAACAGAATCAAACATCCTAGAACACGTTATCCATGAAGAGAATCCCCAATAAGCTACCCATAAGCAGAGAACCAAAAGAAGAAACTTTTTTTTTTTGTTTTGGGGTCAAGAATACCTCTTAAAGGATCGCATCTCTTTAGTTAATTACATCTTAGAGGATACCCAAGAATACTCTTAATTAATGGGAGTCTTGCTAATGCTTTTGCGATGAACTAGTTGAAAGGGGTGTGTCAAAGAATATGGTTACACTTACCAGGAACGTCTCAATGCTTCAAAGCCTATATCGAACCTTGAGGGTAGAGAGTGAATCTCTCCCATCCCAAACGAACGGTGGTTAATCGAAAACTGAAGTTTACTGAGGTAACCAAATCATCAAGAGGATCATCCCACCACTTCAAGGACATACTGGGTCATAAGGATAAAGGGCAATTCATCGTATCCCGAATGGGTAGCAACTTATTAGCTAAATGAGACCTGCTAAATGATATCAACAATATGTCAAAGACATGATTGGGGTCAACAGAGTTTTCAAAGGATGATGAGAAAAATCCTAATCAAGTGGTAGTCAAGTCAGGATACCATGAATCTATCATCCCAAACTACTGAAGTTCGAAGTCCACCAGGTTGTGAAGATAGTCTACCTAAGCCATATAAAACTCATTGTCAGCAACCCATGTTTTTATCCTCCTAAGAATCCCAGTGTCTCTATGGTCAGAAGAAATAAACCTCTAAATCCTATGAATCTAAAAAAGTGGAATTCATAAAATTTGAGACTTACACCTGCTAACATAAGCGATAGGAGGCCATAAAAAGAGAAAGAAAAGAGGGGTCCAACTAGAAAGCCAAAATCACCTCACAAAGGAATTACACCACATTTAAGTTGGGAAGCCTTCAAACACCCAAGGTATTCTAGACAGCCACCTAAGTAAAAATTAATTAATGCTTGACTAGTTAGTTTGGAGAAGCACGATGGCTTCTCCTTGAGACATGCAAAATGCAGTGCAATTATCAAGAGCATTCCTTAAATGTTGAGGCTCTATTGAGCATGATTGAGTGATGTTATGCATGTTGACTTGTTTAAATCTAGCCCAAAGGCCATGTAGAAAATAAAAGTAATTTTGAAAAGTGCTGATATTTTAATCTTATATTTTAGATTTTATCTTAATCTCTTATTAGGACTTTTAGTAGAAAATTTATAATCTTTGGAACCTTAAACATCCTAAATTATACTTTCATTAAGCATCCCAGACAAACCACAATCAACAAAGATAAAACGGTAGGCGCACAACACAAATGCAAGGAAATCCAAAAATAACAAATAAGAAATCGAAAGTCGCTGGGTAGGCAACATATCTCAGAAAAACAAAAGTTCGTTGTCAGGCTTCGTATGTACATGATTGAACCTAGATCTATACATCAATATCAAAATACAAAATTAAGATGCTGCACAGGAGCATATGGTTTTTGTCCTCGTCATGTGATTCCATGCATAAAACACCTTGAAACTCATGCTTATATCTTATTTTTGCTATAGACTCTATTTTAGGACCCTAAAAAGTACATAATAAAGTCTAAAAATAAAGACTCTGCTAGTAAAACTGAGAAGTTTAGCACAATTTATCTAATGCAATTTTGATGAACCAAGCCTCTATAGGAGAGCTTAGCAAGCACCTACTGAAATGTATTAGTATAAAACATTGCATCTCTTCAAATTTTCAGGCATGGCTCTCCTATAAGAAAACGCCCTAATATACTAATGCACACGCCCAAACCCTGCAAAAGGCTAACACAAAAAAAAAAAACTTGGTTAGGCACAAACCATCACAATAGTTAGCGCATATAAAAATCCTAACTACACCCTAACTGAAGTTTAACAAGCATCTATCACAAGATTGTCCTATTCACAATCACCCAAGTGTGTGCGAAAGTGTGGGTAAAGGGCTTGTGCATGACTTTGACGTGGTCGCCGACCCATGCCCCATCTTGAAGATCTAAGGGTTCTAAAGCATGCCACAAGAATGATAACTTTAGAAAATATTTTGAAAATGTGATCTTACATAGGGTCTAATTAATTATGCACTTAAGTTTTAAAATACATTTTAAAACATGATGCATAACTAATAAAAATAAATTTTTTATATATTTTAAAGTAATCCTAAGAAAAAAACGCCTAAATGGCATGTGTTAAACTCCTTAGAAACTTAGCAGAATTATGCAAGTATTAATCCTAATGCAATAACTTGCATTGCTTACAAAGATATCCTCGCAAGAAATGTTTATTAATGCATTAAGACCAACATCGTGTCATTCATCTAAAAGAAAGCTTATCATCCAAGTGAATCAGGCTATGATCATACAAATGCCATCAAGGATGATCAGACTACGATCATAGGGGAGCCATCAAGGCTGGTTGGGCTATGGCCATAAAGGTTCCATGAAGGCTGATCATGTCACGATCATGCAAAATGCATAATGATTCGATGCAGCATGAGCAATCACAACTAAACATCGAGAAGACCGACATGACTTGATCTCTATATCAACATAAAAGCTACCAAATTAAATGTCAGACAAAAATTAAAGACTATTATATAAAAGGCAAACAAACCATTGTGGAAAATAAACATCAAGCCAAAGAAGTAATTTGCATGCAAGACAACATCAAGCTAAAATATTTGTACATGAAATATGGATTGGTCACACAAGCATCAAGCTCAAAAAAAGGTTTATAATTTTAAGCAAGTATTAAGTAAAAATTTCTTCATGCACATGACAAATAGGCTCCAAGCCTTAGTTCTTACGCGCATAGCTTTAGGGTCTGTTTGGGACAGCTGCAACTTATTAAAAAGCAGCTATGAAGTCGTTGAATAAAAATTTGATGCTCAATAAACTGTAGTGACTATTACAAATTTTTTCTAAAGTCAGACCGTGATCCACCTTAAAATTACTTGTTTTAAATAGACATTTAATGCTCATTTTATGTACATTTTTAATAATATTGCATTTTAATGAAAAGTATTTTGCATATTTTTTGTTCAAGCTATAAGAAATGGTTTTTTGGAGAAAATGGTGCAATTTGGAGTCAAATCGAGCAAGGAAGAAAATTCTGCTCTGACGTATTTTATTGGAGCAAGATTAGAGCTGAAACAGGGTGAATTGGTATTGCCCCAACTTTTGAATTGGTGCTATAGCGCTAAAAATGGTGCCATAGCGCAAGTTACATCGAGAAACAGGTGCTATAGCGCTGATTTTGCTGTCATAGCGCCAATAACCGTTTTGGATGGTTATTACTTGATTTTGGGAGTTTTCAAGCACCATTTGACAATTGGGAAGACACCTTTTAACTTTCAAACTCTTGGAACTACCAAGAACATCCAGAGGTCATAGATAGAAGTAGGAATGTAGATTTCTACCTTTTCTAGAGAGATTGGTGAGGGATTTTGAGAAATATCTGAAAGGAATTGCAGGAAATTTATGTGGATCAGCAGAAGACTTTGTTGAAGGGATTTTCATCTTTCTATCAAGAAAAAAAACTAAGTATTGTGTTCTTCATTATCTTTAATTGTTGTAAACACTTTTCTAGTGAATTTTCTTTGATTTAATTGAAGTTTTCAGTTATGTTTTCTTTATGCTTAGTGAGTAGTTTTACTTACTCTGTCTCCTTGTGATGAGATTTAATCATGTGGGATGAGAATGATTTGAAGATTTTTATTAATTTTAAAAAATTATAATGGTATTTTCATCGATTCTTCGTTGACTTTGCAAATTGATCACTTGTGAGGTTAAAAGTTATTGTAAAACATAATGACCTGTCAACTAGTAACACACTTAACTTTAGATAGAGTCATCGCAATCATCTGAGGGAAGTGCAAATAGATAAGGAGATAAGTTATGATGGGTGTATAATTGATGTTTCTAGGGTGATAAGTTAGATTCTTTTATCAATTCGAATTGGAGTTTTGATCTAAGGATCCCTAGTAGGTCCTGTAGAGAGGGCATAGTGGGTAATCTGGAAGTGAGATATCAGAATCTACTCAGCACTACTACACAAGCTGAAACAAACTTTAGGCTAGCCGATGTTCTTTGCATGCACTGAAAGAGGTGAAGAATAGGTATATTCTCCTATTTGTCACAATACCACATTTTAACTTTTAAACATTTAATTCCTACACTGTTTATGATCTCATTGCAAGGGAAAAAGGATTTTGATTATATAATAACTTTTCAAAATTTATCTAGTCTCCTTCGATTTGATTTTAATTTAATTTAATCAATTATAATTTTAGCGTAAATTAGTGAATTTAAGGAAACCAAACATTTCAAAAATTTCAAACTAAGACCTGATAGTAGTAGGCTAGAATTAGCTCAAGGGATTTCTTACATCACTTATCTATGAGATCGATACTGGGGTCTTTAAAGAAAGCTCTATATTAACGGAGGTGGTGCTTGAGTTGTTGAAAGTGCTGGCACAATGGTTGCTTGAGTTTTTACACTAAGGAGTTGATTGCAAATGTTATATATCGTCTTGCTATAGCTAAATATTGGAGAGGGCCAATGATATTGTGATAAAGATATTGATTGACACGGTTTTGTTGCAGTTTGGGAGTGGTTGATATCGATAAAACCATAGGATTTGAGGGAGGTTTGTAATCTTCCATGCCGACTTTCTTGAGAATTTCATATGCATAGTATGCTTGTGTGACGAAAAGCCCTATAGTACTATATTGAATGTTGATACCTAGAAAGGTAGAGACTAGTCCTAGGATTTTCATGGAAAAAGCAGTTTTGAGAATGATCAACATGATGTTAATTGTTTGTTGTCATTGCCTGTTACCAAAATATCATCCACATATAACAATAGATAGATAAATGTGGATTTATGTGAGTATGTTAGAAGAGCTAAATCGGATTGGCTTTTGTGAAAACTGAATTCGTAGAGGTGGTTAGTGAATGTAATGAATCATTGACAGGGCGATTGCTTTAGGTCATAGAAAACCTTCCGTAGTAAGCATACGTGATTTGGTTTGTTTTTCATCAATGTATCCTTATGGTTGATGCATGTAGATAATTTCTTAAAGATCTACGTGAAGACATGCATTTGAGACATCCAATTGTAAGATTGGTTATTGACGAGTAACGACAATTTTTAGAAGGGTTCGGATGGTGGGGTGACTGGCCACTAGACTGAATGTTTCAATGTAGTGTAACCCATATTGTTTATTGTATCCCTTCGCCACAAGACAAGCTTTGTGTTTTTGAATTGTCCCGTCGATATGATGCTTGAACTTATATGTCCACCGATTGCTGAGAATAGATTGATTGGGTGAGCATGGTATTAATTCCCAAGTGTGTTATTTTTGAAGGGCTTCCAATTCCTCCTGCATAGCTTGGCGTCAATTAGCATTCGAATTTACAATAGTAGTATGAGAAGATTGTGGAGAGGGATCTGGTATTGTTGGAGAAGTGGATGAATGCAATGGAGGGAGTTCTATTGATGTGTTGGGCCGCTAAGAAGGCGAAATTGACGGCTGTGAGCAATCTAAATGTTATATAGCAAGTATGGTTGGAATGAGTGTTAGAGAGGGTGAAAAATGAGGCATTGGAAAAGAGTTAGCTGATATCTGGGGTGTATTTATAGGGATACTTGAGTTCATTAAATGTAACATGTCTAGAGAGAATGATCTTGCCACTTGATGGATGAAAGCATTTAAAGCCTTTAAAATTGGTTGGATAGCCTATGAATATGCATGGGTTTGATTTTTTGTCAAGTTTGGTTTGATTTTGTGGGGGAATTCAGGGAAAACATTCACATCCAAATGCTTTTAGGTCTTTGCAAGTTGGAGATTGTTTGTAGAGGAGTTGATATGGGGGAGAGATTTTGGTGTTGCAAGAGGCCATTGTGTTAATGAGGTATACTATTGTTAGGATCGTATTTGGCCAAAGTGTGAGTGGTAAATTAGATGTAGCAAAGAGAGATCGAGTTGTATCTAGAAAGTGACGATGTTTTCTTTCGGTGAGACTATTTTGTTGGGATGTGTATGGGCATGAGAACTGATGACTGATGTCATGTTTGGTTAGGAGTTTATTGATTTGTTCGTTCTTGTATTCTCCTCCTCCATCGGATCTGAGGATTTAATGTGTGTGTTAAATTATTTTTTAATGTGTTTCTTACAGGTAATTAAGGCTCTGTTTGGCGCAGCTGCAGCTTCTCAGCTTTTCAACAACAGTTGTGTTGCCTCAGGAAGCTGCTGCGGGGAAGCAGCTGCAGGGAATCTGGTTGTCTGTTTGGTGCAGCTGTGTGAAAACAGCTGCAGAGCAGCTGTTTTTGAAAAAATGACAATTCTGCCCTTGTTTAGTAAAACTGTCACATTTTGGAGTAGTTGCAGGGAATCTGACTGTCTGTTTGATTAACTGTTTCATATATGCATTTAACTTTCATATATATGGTTAACTTTTTATTATGACAACCCATATTTAGTAAAATTTTAGTGGATTAAAACCTTAAAAATGTTTAAATAATAGAAATTATAGGATTTAAAAATCCAAAAAAATTAGCATACAATGTTGACTATAAGAGCTTAAACTTCATAAAAAAGTTTTTAAATGTTTTCCTAATTCTAATTCCCCATCAGAACTCCACAAGTAAACCGCTGTCAAGAGGTGATAACATCCATAAATGCTCATAGAATAAACACAGCCAAAAGCTAAAAAAGCATCTACGCCTCCCAAATTCACTAAAGAAAAAAGAATTATTGCTATTTCAAACTGAAATAATAAAAAAAAAAAACAAATTGCAGAAAATAAACTTGGCATATCTAACAACTAAACTTTGCTTTCTTACATTTACACTATTCAAATCTTCCATATCGCATAAAAAAATACCATTTCCCAAGCTTCGCATGATTGTGCGTTATGTAAATATATAAGAATTCTGTGCTCAAAAACATATGTAAAGATATAAGAATTTTGTGCTATGTATGTAAAGCTTGGGAATTTTGTGGTATATATGTAAATTAAATCAGACATATTTCTTACATTTAGGTATGAGAAATGTAAATATATTAGAATTTTGTGATATGTATGTAAATGCCCAATACTTGCTCAAATATGTTTTCAATTCCTGCAACGGCATCAAATAAAAACTTCTTTCCCCTTTACTTGCTCAAATTTTAGTAAACCTGCAAGAACTGACAATCTAAAAGAATATGAAAATACATACAAGTTGCAAATAGGTGTTATTTATGAAAATACACTCAATAAGTTGCAAAAGACATTCAAAGAGTAGAAAATCTGCTCTCAAAGAAAGTGAGGGATCTCAAGGTTTACCCAAGATGTTCTGATTGCGAAGAGCACAACTGAGTATATAGAAAAAGATGACAGATGATATGCTTCAGCTTACAAGCTCCAGTTTCATCAGATCAGGCTCTCACGAACTTTCGTTCCCTCACACGAAACATCCATGGTATCTGTTTACAACCAAAGCTTAAAGGCCCAATAAAATCCTTACAGTTCTCTGCCAGTTTCAAGGAATTGAAGCAACGATTCATCTTGATTCGGCTACTCCAAAATGTGCACTATTGAGAAACGCGGCAGAGTGTTCTTCCCCCGACGTCATTGATGCGATATGATCCGCCCTTGCCTACTCCAAGACCGATTACTACTCATGCGGCAGGCGAGGCCGAGCCTTGGTCATCACCACCGATGGACGCTTCGATTCGCCGGAGTTCATTGCTGGAGATTTGCAAGGCGGTGGGGCTGTCAGAAGAGAAATCGCATCCAGGGCAGAAGATGCGAAGAGGAATCGCAATCGTGAGCTCGGGAGAGAGGGACATTATGGCAGGGCGGAGCAGGGCATATAAGGTATTAAAAATGGGAAAGCTCGTGGGGAAAGCGGACCACGGGAGGGATCCGGCGGCCCGCTTTCCGCTGCGCGTCGAGGCCGCCGCGATCAAACCTCCGCCCCAAACAGGTGAGATTCGCGGGAAGACGCCGCGCCGCGCGAAAAAATCTCCCCCAAACGGACCCTAAGTGAGTTATGGTTTCATATTTGTGGACCATAGGAAACACTAATGTATATCTAGTGGCATCATCAATAAAGATTATATAAAAATGAAATCATAGATAAGAAATATGAGGGGATAGACCCCATACATCGAACTGAATAAATTTTAAAGGAAGATAATTGTGATTCCTAGATAGAGAAAACGGTAATCTACATTGTTTAGTTGTAATACATGAATTGCAAAATGATGTATAATTTGGGATGCGTAGATGTGGATGCTAATGTGCTATTAGACGGAGAACAAAAATGTTGGGATGTCCGACTCTGTGGTGCCAGACTTTGGGTGAAGTAGTTTTTGAGAGCATGGCTTGCTTGCGGACAGATATAGGATAGAGTCGTTCACAACAAGAGCCTTGGAGGAGGATTTACTGAGTATTGTGATCCTTGATTTGATATTTAGATGCGCCAAAGAGAATAATGTAATTGTTATTAGTAGTAAATTAGGATATAAAAATCAAGTTAGGAGTGCTTTGTGGAGCATGAAGGATTTTAGGTAGGAGAAGCTTACGTGTCGATGTAGGAAGCAAGCCTTGGCCGCTGTTTTGGCAACATTACTATTGCCTACAAATACTTGTTCATGCCCTTTAATAAGGTTCAAAGTTTTGTAGTGCTTCGAAATGTGTTGTAAGGTGATTTGAAGCTCCTGTGTCTAGGTGCAATTCTAGCTTTGCTGCTGAGGAGGTCATGAGAGTTGTATTATTGGCGGGTTTCTTGGGCTAATAATTAAAATTACCACCATGCCAGCATTAGCGAACAAGATGACCTAGCTTAAGAAAAATTTGGCATGTCTCGGCAGTGTTAGATTTCGGTTGCTTGTGATTAACTCCATTCAAATTTCTGCTGGTGGTGTTGGTGTGCCCTTTTCCTCTGTAGTTGGATCTACCTTACCCTCTTCTGGAAGATAAAGCTGAGTAATTATCTATCGGTTGTTGTTTGCCACTTTTATCATTTGAGTGTTATCATTTGCTCATTGCAAAGTAAGCTGTATAAGTCTTTCAGGCTTATGGGAGGCAGAAAAGTTCTTATTGATGTTTTAAAAGCTTGGTATTCTGGAGGTAAGCTTTTGAAGATGTCTTTTGTGTCTATTGATTTTCTAGAAGCAGAAATGTTGTCAACTATTATCTTGACTTGCGTTAAGTATTGATTCATTGTTTGGCATTTTGTCGACACGCTGTGAAGCTCATTTTTGAGATGGATTACTTTTATTTTGTTCGAGACATTTTTCTAAGGTTGTCCAGATGTCGCGGCGATTGTCTAGATTGACGAAATGTGATATGGTGGATAGAAACTATTGCAGCCAGATTCCGATCAGAAGTTATGTTCGATAGATGGTGTTGGAACTAGTGACGTTGTCCGAGGTAGTGACCATTGCTAGGGTTTTGGGATTGATTCATTAATGAACCCTCCAAATTCATTGACATTGATGACCTTCATGAGTTGCGATTTCAAAAAAGGGTAATTATCAACCGATAATGATACGGTAACCATTGTTCTTTTATTGGAGACGAGGAACTTTAAAGAATGGGCAATTGCTGTTCCTCGATACTTATAACTGCCAGATTGCCGCTAAACATAGAAGAGCTCAGATCATCCATGGCTGCGGTGTTGCTACAACTCAGATACCATGGAAAGAGAAAGCAGAGAAAGGAAGCAGAGAATGCTCGTGGAGAAAGAGTTTATGTACTAAATAGTGAAGAAGAAGCATACATTAGGGAGAGGAGTAAAGAGATTAATTCCCCTTCGTTTCTCTACCCAGAGTGCTACAGTACAATTATATATAGGACCAGTAGATTCTTCTAAATACATGTTGTTGGAGGGTAAAACAGTAAAATCAAATTAGGTGATAGTGGAGACTGCCCTGTTGCTGAGTGTATGAAGGTTGTTATTATATATCTCCCAACTTACATCCCAACCCAACTAGCAATCTAATTTATAATTTTTGCAACTGAAAAAAAAGGGTCATTTACATGCATACCACCGATTCCTATGCATTTACATATCAAACATCTAAATTTGCTTTTTTTAACATTTATCTCATAAAATTTTCATATAAAACCATAAGTTTTATTATTATAATTTTTAAAAAATAATATACAATTTATCACGGAAAAGACAAAGTATTTTAGATATAAATATAATTGAGTGGCATGTATGTAAATTTTCCACCAAAACAGAAAACAAAACAAAATCATTTAAAAACACGAGCAGGCGGTGGATGAGATGGTGGTTTTATGATTGAATATTTCCGCTCACGCCGAAACAAATGAAAAATCTTGTGTTCAAAATTCATCGACCCAAACAAAAAAAAAGACTTTGAAGCAAAAAAGGAAGGATAAGATATGAAATAATGAAAAGAAGCATCATTGAACTCATTAGAAAAATAAAAAAGTTTAAATGCCGAATTAATAGGACATGATCCCTCAGCAACAAAAAATTGCCTGAAACTTCTCATTGTCCTTTATAAAGAATGGTCATAAAGAACAGGATCGTGACGCAAAGCCCCCTTTCATCAAACACTTCAAAAACTGAGAAGCACCAAGAAATGGTTCTCAGTTAGTAAATCAGATTTTGATAAATACTACTCAGGATTTGATAGTAATGGTTTAATCTTAATGATAGAACCATTTGATTGCTATTTTCTTAAATCCAACTAAATCTCTGGACTGTTTGATACACATTTGAAAATTTTGAGTTGTTTGGTGGCCAGATTTATGCAGGATTTGGTTTAATCCTGCCATATTGTCGAGATGGATGACCGCATTCCAGTTATTTGGCATGTCTGGGATTCAATCATTTGAGGATTTACTGAATCAGAATTTATAGGATTTAATAATCCTGATAGCATAATTAATGTCATAAGTTGTTCAGCTTTAATAAATCCAGTAAAATTGTTTGACAGCTTGTCGTGATTTAAAATATTGATTAGCAAACAAAGATGTCTTTAGAAGTGGTTGGCATAACAAAATGTTTGATCAAAATTCATTCGTGTTGTTCGAAAAAAGCGATTAATGGTATGAATGTGGACACTTTCTGAGGATCTCTTTAAATATTTCCAAGGCTTCGTATATTGGTTCACATTCATACTAAGTTAAGAAAGTAATATCGTTTTTAAGCTTAGCAGTTTTTTAATGTGGAAAATACTTAGCCAAAAATTTTGGTGCTTAATCCCCACAAGTTCTAATAGATTCAGGTGCTAACAAGTTTAACCACATCTTAGCTTTATCCTTTAATGAGAAAGGAAAAAGTCTAAATTTGACAGCATCGTTTGATACGCCATCATATTTATATGTAGCACAAAGTTCCAAAAAGCTTGCAAGGTATAAATTAGGGTCCTCAGATGGCGTTCTCCCAAACTGGTTATTTTGTACCATTTGTATAATAGTAGGTTTAAATTCAAATGAGTTTGCCACTAAAACAGGGGTTTGTATGCTTAAGTGTATTTTATTTATTGTATGGTCGGCATAGTCCCTTAAATGTCTTTGTATTTGATGTTGTTCATTTTCAGCAGTTTGATTTTCAAAATTGTTATAAGATGTGTTTGTCATTTTTTGAAAATTGTGAAGTTCTTTTTGTTTCCTGATTTTTCTTATCGGCCGCTCTAACTTAGAATCGTGATGCACTAAACCTTCAAATCTCGAACTATGCATACAAAATTAAAAGTTGAGACAATAAAAATTAGACAAATTAAAAAAAAATTTAAGGTTTTTTTTAAATTTTTTAAAATTTGTATTCTCGATTTTTTTCTAAAAAAATTATATATTTTTTGAATTTTAAGAAATTAAAACTACTTAAAGAAAAATTGAAATACAATTCTCCTAAAATAAATCTACAATTCAAAGAAAATTTTTATGTCAAAAAGTTTCGTCGCTTCCCGGGCAACAATGTCAAAACTTGATCTGGTCTGCAATTACACAATTATTTAAGTTCCCAAAATATGGCAAAAAAACTTGAATCAATTAATATTTAGGTGCTAGTGTGAACAAATGAAATGTTTTATAATATAGATTAATGGCTTTCACACTAGAGGTACTACACAATTATATGTATCATTTCAAGTAATATAAAATTTTCTTTAAAAACCCTGATATCGATCCAACAGAGAAGCTATAACTTTTTATGATGACTTAGAAAAGCTTAGCTCAAAAATGTAAAAACACTTATAGGAGAATATTGTCGAAATATTTGTAAAGGATTAAAACTAAATAAATGCTCAATCTAATTCTAAGCAAAAAGTAAGTGCAAATTTTCTGAACTAATAAGGTGTAAAAGAGTTTAAATGGTATATAAAAATTTTTTCCCTTGCAAAGAGATCATAATACATGGAGAAATTTGAACGTTTAAAGATAAAAATGTTGTATTGTGACAAATAGGAAAAATGTTGTATTGTGACAAATAGGAACATATATATTTCTTTACCTCTTTTGAGCATAAAGAACATTAGCTAATTTAAATTTAGTTTCAGCTTGTGCAAAAGTGTTGAGTGGATTCCAGCCCCTTCTAAACTACCCACTATGCCCTCCCTATAGGACCTACTAGGGACACTTAGTTCAAACAATATGGTAAAGGATCTAGTTTGTCACCCTAGAAACATTAATTCTACGTCCATCAAAACTTCTCCTTATCTATTTGCGCCGGCCACTGGATTGAGTCGGCCTCCCATCCTAAAAGTTAATGTAGTATTCACAATTTGTGTGATATCATAGCCCTCCCTGGTCATTATGTTTCACAACAAATTTTAACATCACAAGTGGCCAAGTTGTAAAGTAGATGAAGAACCGGTGAAAATACCATCACAATTTTTTTTTAAAAAGTATGTTTTAAACAAACCAAATCCTCCACAAAATTACTTCTTATTGCGAGGAGAAAGAAAATAAAACTAGTCAGAATTCATGGGAATAACACAATAAAATATGATTTGTATTTAAAGTCAAGTCTTAACAACAAAAACTTAAGCACAAATACAAAGTACTTATCTTAGATTTTGCCCCAAGCAAATCCTGAAGTTCCTTTCAATATATCTCCAAACTCTTCTTACACAATCAAAGACTCTCCTCTCTTACACACACTCTCAACCCTAATAACTCACGCACCCTGTAGAGTCTCTTTTTTCGACCAGCCAATAGTCCCTTTTAATAGGGTTCTGAAAATAACCAAGAATCACTTCAAGCACTTCTTCAAAATTTGTTCAAATTCATTGCACAAAATCTGAAATCGCTTCTGGCGCTATGGGTCTTATTACGTAAGAGAACTAGCGCTACGGAGCCAAAAGCTAGCGCTACGTCGCTAGATTATGTGTGTCATTTTTGCTCCGTTTTGACCTCCTCCCTAAAGCTCCATTTATTGTACTTGAAACAAAAAACAAGCAAAATATCTTCATTCAAAGTGTCATGAATGCGTCATCCCAAGCTATTAAGACCCTAAGTCCACCTAGTCATAAAGGTAGTCGACCCAACCTGACCTGAGACTCTTTGTCAGCAACCCATGTGTTACATCGTCCAAAGAATCTCGGTGGCCCTAAGGTATCAAAGTTGTATGGTCGGTGGGTTGCTTGGGCTAATAATTAAAATTACCACAATGTTAGCATTGGGGAACAAGATGACCTAGCTTAAGAGAAATTTGGCATGTCTTGGTAATGTTAGATTTCGGGTGCTTGTGATTAACTCCATTCAATTTTTTGTTGGTGTTGTTGGTGTGCCCTTTTCCTTTGTAGTTCGGTCTACCTCGCCGTCTTTGGGAATATAAAGCTAAGTAATTAACGATCTACTATTATTTGCCACCGTTATCATTTGAGAGGTTTATTTACTCACTGTAAAGTAAGGCGCATGAGTCTTCCAAGCTTATGAGAGGCAGAAAAGTTCATATTGTTATTTTAAAAGCTTGGTATTTTGGAGGTAAGCCCTTCAGGATATATAATATTATATCTTCTTTGTATATTGATTATCCAAAAACAGAAATTTAGTCAGCTATTACCATGACTTGCGTTAGGTATTGATTCATCGTTTGGCATTTCATCGACACGATGCAAATATCATGTTTTAGTCGGATTACTTTTGATATGTTTGTGGCTTAGAAACGTCTTTATAGGGATGTTCAGATGTTGCGGCAGTTATCTAGATTGACGACATGTGGTAGCATCGTTGCAGATATGGTGGATAGAACTACTGCAGACAGATTATGATAGATCAAAAGCCATGTTCGGTTGATGGGGTTGGAGCTAGTGGCGCTGTCTGAGGTAGTGATCATCGTTGGGGGTTTTGGGGTTGATCCATCAATGAACCCTCCAAATTCATTGGCATTGATGAACTTCATGAGCTGTGATTTCCATAAGGGGTAATTATCAACCGACAATGATATGGTAGCTACTGTTCTTATATTGGATATAAGGAACTTCAAGGGGGCAATGGTAGTTTCTCGATACTTGAAGCTGCCAGATTGCCACTAAACACAGAAGTGCTTGAATCATCCATGGTTACAATGTTGGTACAGCTCTGATACCATGAAAAGAGAAAGCAGAGAAAGGAAATAGAGAATGCAAGTGGAGAAAGGATTTTCTTACTAAATAATGAAGAAGCATACATTGGCCATAATAATAAGCAGAGGAGTAAAAAGATTAATTCCCCTTCATATCTCTATCGAGAGTGCTACAGTACAGCTATAGAACCAGTAGATTATTCTGGATACATATAGTTGGAGGGGAAAACAATAAATCAAATCAGGTGGTAGGAAAGACTTCTCTGCTGCTGAGTGGAGGAAAGTCGTTATTATATATCCCCATCCATTTTTGCAACTGAAGAAAAAGGACATTTATTTGCATACCACCGATTTCCTATGCATTTACATATCTAACATCTAAATTTACATTTTT
>NEWO01000103.1:109855-132797 GCA_003013225.1 Phalaenopsis aphrodite
CTCAGTTAGCAAATCAGATTTTGATAAATCCTACTCAACTTTTGATAGTAATGATTAAATCTTAATGATAGAACCATTCGATTGCTATTTTCTTAAATCCAACTAAATCTCTAAACTGTTTGATACACATTTGAAAATTTTGAGTTGTTTGGTTGCCAGATTTATGCAGGATTTGGTTTAATCCCGCCATGTTATCCAGATGGATAACCGCGTTCCAGTTATTTGGTATATTTGGGATTCAATCATTTGAGGATTTACTGAATCAGAATTTATAGGATTTAATAATCCTGATAGCATAATTAATGTCATAAGCTGTTCAGCTTTAATAAATCCAGTAAATTTGTTTGACAGCTTGCCGTGATTTAAAATATTGATTAGCATACAAACATGTCTTTAGAAGTGGGTGGTATAAGATCATGTTTAATCAAAATTCATTCGTGTTGTTCGACAAAAGCGATTGATGGCGTGAACGAGAAAATAAAATATAGCCAAACAAAATGGATTAGTGGAAGTGACAGAAAGATCATAATTGATTGATCCATTTGATTGTCAAGATCAAAAGAGATAAAACAAAGAATATTCCCCTAACGGCAGGCCGCAAGTACTCATAATGCCAACGACTAATGAACAGTTAGCTGACCGGCAACCAGCCGACCGAAAACAAACATTCACTCCAACGACCGAACAAATGCTAATACCACCAACAATCTCACAAGTATCAATATGAGGCTCTTTCACTTCCCTCAAAGATCACCAAGGAACAAGCAAGCCTACCGATCACACCAATGTCGAACGGCTACCGCTCTCAAAGCTGACCAGCTTCCCATAGCAAAGACCGGCTGGAATCCATACAAAATAGTGGACCGAAACCAGTGAGGTTGACCGATTTAATGACCTACCGACCGGAAGATCATGGAACATTAAAAGATGTCAAAGTCAGTTACAAATACGAAAAGACGTAATAAAAGACGATAATGTCATCTAACTCCCTATTAAAGCAGGGGAAAATATGTAATTTTCCAGTTTGTGACCCTCTATCTTCTATAAATAAAGATTCATAATATGCAAAAAGTGCTTCTAACTCCTCTCGCTAGACCCATACACTGTAAGGAGATTTCTCTCACTTTATCTCTTGTAACCCCTCAGTTACAATATATAAAATGAATCACAGAGTCCGGAGAGACCCAAGTTTGCCCTAACAAGGCAAGTCTATATATGCTCTTTTATCTCTCTCTTTCTCTCCACTTCTCCCTTGAGGTTTCTACCGCTTCCATCCTTGGTTTGCCTCACACGATAAATTTGGATTCAAAAATCCGAAAGATATGGTGAGCATGGAGCATACTACCAATAAGAAGAGAAGCGACACCAACGAGGAGAAATAGATCTCAATGACTCTAAATAGGGAGCATGATACGGAGTTCATGCAAAATATCTGAAGTTTGAATATTATTTCTGTCGTCTTCCTAGAAGCTTTGGCTAGGAGGCGAGTATCCCAAAATAGATGTTTGGTTCTCGACGATCAAAATGAATCAATCAATCATATTAGAGCACTGCTCGGCTTGTTTCAGGTAGACAAAACTCTAATCAACACATAAAGGGAGTATTCTTTTGAAAAGTTTTCTAATGTTATGATGAATTTCTCTAACATCCTCCCAAGTCAAATTGACACTTGGGGAACTTGAATCTAAAAAACCACGTCGACAACGACCCCAAAGAACTTCGTTCAGCAAAATATTCTAAAATGCTCCCACACTAAAAATTATTGGTCTCTGAGCTTGAATTGGATAAAGCTCTGGAGATGGTTCGTGAAGGGTAACATGCAAATTATCCCAATAGCGAGTCTCGGCGGAGGCAGCGACAAGATCCGCCTAAGTCCTGGCGAAAGGCAATAATTCGACCGCTGTGATAATCCGATAAAGTAATTTAGACCTTGAGATATATGAGGCGCAAGACAGATTGAGATATATGAGGCGCAAGACAGACAAAAATATCAAAAAGTAAAAGTGACCGACAACAATACTATAAACGTTTAATCAAGTGCCCCAACAATAAAACTGACCCACCGCACCAAGCATAAAAAAAGCCAGTCTCTAAGCTCAACGCTGATATAGCTCTAGTGGAGGTTCCCTCCCCAGCAATGAGTCCTGATGGTTATCCCGGCGAAGGCAGCGACAAGATTTTTCTCTAAGTCATGGCAAAAGGTGTGGATCGACCGAAGAGAAAAATCTGACCAAAGAAAAAAATAAGATAGGCAGTGTAAGACTTGTGTCGAGTCATGACACATCAAAAGAAAAAAAAAACCAACGACCTTTTACAAGGTCCAAGTCATCCATTGAACACATATTCATCACCAAGCAATTATAAAAAAGAAATAATAAAGGTAAGATAGTAAAATATATAAAAAACGACTGAATGGATCCATTTCACTTCAAATATAAAGAAATATATATAATTTCTATAAATACAAAAGTCTTTATCTATAAAACTTTACAAAAAGTTTCTCCCAGAAAAAGAAAAAATGTCAAAGTGTCAGGAGCCGACTAAAAGACCCTCTTTCACCTTCAGCGTCCAAATCGTCCCCATATGACCCCTCGGAAATTGTGTAGAGAGCATTGAATTCATTTAAGTCAGCATACCCCGAGTTGAACGAGCCATATCAAATGAATCGGTCAATTGTTGTGATGTTGTCGACCCGAAGTTGCGCACTAAATTCTTCAACTGCCTCGGGTGGGAAGGAAGCGACTCGAAGAACTCTTCATCTGTCTTCATCCTGTCAACTCACGGTTCTCTTGTTCAGCGATCGACAAAAAATCTAAGACGGTGAAGAGCTCCCCCTCGGTTGTTGTTACTTTCTTCTCAACTACCATAGCAAGCTTTTCTGACTTCTTGGGAAGCTTGATTGAGGTACTGACCCCTGTCTGCAATGGCGGCCCCCTTCATTTCAGTCCAACCCAGAGCCATTGAATGGATGTGGGAAGCCTCCCACGCCTTCAGATGGTAACAATCTTCATTTCAACCCGATCTAGAGCCATCGATTGGAGGTGAGAAGCCTCTCATGCATTCAGACGGTACTAATCGGCCTTCTAGTACAGATTCGACCGCTTGAGTGCCCGCAGAGACTTGACAAATGTGCGCGATTAGAAAACCTCCAAAAAGGTGAAAGTGTAGATTTCAGTAGATGGTGAATTGCTGCATTAATCCATCGACCAATCAATAGTTCCTTTCACTCAAGGTGATGCACTTCCTTCGAAGATCCCACCAATGGATCTGTTTCAATCTCGGTATGTGCGAGAGAAGTAGGCCAACTAGCCTCGCTCCTAGCAGACAAGTATATTAATGAAGCATCTTAGCAAGGCGCAGCCGACTGTACTCTCACTTCTTCTTCAGAAAATTCCTCTTCCTCAACACCCTCCTCGAGATGATGGCCCCCAAGCTTCTCGATAACCAGAAGGAACTGCATCCAAGAGAAACGCGTCAAAGTTACTATGGGCCACACGCTTTCTAGCAATGATAATCAGTTCACCAGTCAAAATTTATTAGATCACTACTATGATTGCAAAAAGAAAAAAAGAAAATCCACACCTACTAAACTAACTACTCTGTCGTGAGCCTCAGTCGACCTCCCTCCAATCACTGTCACTTCCCGCTCAGAGGCTTCTTTTGCCTTAGCTTCAACCTTGGCTTTCTTCTTGGCTGTCTGAACAACTTCCTTTCCCCCCTGAATTTAAGAAACGCAAAAGCAACCCAAAAAATCAGTCGCAACCAAACCAAAAACCCCAAAAAAAAGAACTCGATTCACAGTTACCAGCTCGGTATACTAGGGAACTGAGAGCAGTTGACCTTCAATGTCAGCTTCTTCAATCCGGGAATAGTCGGTTCCCTTCTTCTTCTAGAATGCATCGTTGTTCGGAATAGTCCTTATGCCCTAGGTCTTAGATGACGAGTCAATGAAAGATTTATATTTCTAGCTCTTAAATTTGTTTTTCATGCCGGAAAATTGGAACTGGCTGATTGTTCCAAACTGGACGTACTCGTCTGACTCTATGTGAAATGAGAGCATGTGGATGAATAAAATGGTTGACCATAGGATTCCTTTTTGCTAGCAAAAAATAATATAGGCCATTATTGCAACAATGGAATTCAGCTTGATTTGTGCGGGAATGACCCGTAGCGATTAAAAATGGCTTGAAGTTCATGACATAGGGGAAATCGCAATACATAACGAAACTGATCACGATAAACTGCCAAGTCTCCCTCGTACTGGCCAATCACCCCCTCATCCAGGTGAGCGGCTCTGAGCTTGATGGATGGGTTGAAGATGAATGCTTCCACCACGAAGGCAACCTCACACATAGATAGTATATATCGCTCGACCGCAGCCACCAAACCAATGGTATAAGGAGTTCGCTTTGCAGCCATGAGAACGCATATGAGGAAAATGAATAGAGAAAGCCGATCAAAAATATAAGAACCGGACGGCAAGGTAGGAAAGAAAAGACAGAAGGCACGTCAAGGGGCCCTTCAAGCCTTATTTATAGAAATCCAATAGAAGTGGAAACGTCACACAAGGATTTCGAGAGAAAACATCATGTCCAAATGAAAATTGATATATATATATATAATAAAATATTTTATATATTAAAAAGATAATTACATTTGGATCCTAATCTGACAAAAGAAATTTTATAAATTGGTCCTCGGTCGCCTCGGCCAGAACCAAACCTCTCCTAATCAACTATCTTAGTCAACCTTTTTTTTTTCTCACATTCAAGCCAACATTGCCTTATACCAAGGGCAGGCGGCATTTTAGCCAAGTCTATGGGTTTTAGCATCGAATCAAACCCTTTCTTCATAGTGGAATCATAGAAACCGTGTGAATGCAATGAAGAATAGGCTCGAGATAATAAAACTGCCCCCTACACCCTATACATAACAGTCGTGAGCACAAAAATTCAAAGTTTTATTTATTACATTAAATTATGACTATTAAGATTCAACTTCTTGAATTAAGAATTTTACTGTCCTTATCACAACTATCACCATTAAGGATCAATAAAATTAGGAAATTTAATATGTACTCCCAAAAATAGCCTGGACGAATCTTGAGACAATTTGACGATCGGATCAAAAGCGATAAAAACAAAGAAAATTCCTCTGAAAAAAAAAAGCCACAAGTACTTATAAAGCCAACTAGCTGAAGAATCACCAACCGACTGACAACTAGCCGATCGAAAACAAACATTCACTCCAACGACTGAACAAATATATAGTACCCCCAACAATCTCACAAGTATCAAAGTGAGGCTCTTTCAACACTTTCCCCAAAGATCACCAAAGGACAAGCAAGTAGATCAGCCACACTAAGGTCAACCGAATACTGCTCTCAAAGCCGACTGGTTTCTCAGAGCCAAGACTGATTGGTATCCATACAAAATAGCCGACTGACACCAGCGCGGTCGACCCTCAAAGAAGACCTGTCGACTGGAAGGACTTGGAACATTAAAAGATGCCAAAGTGAGTTACAAATACACAATGATGCAATAAAAGACAATAATATCTTGTAACCCCTATTAAAGCAAAGAAAAAAAATGTATTTTTTCACTTCGTGACTCTCTATCTTCTATAAATAGGAGTCTATAACATGTAAAAAGGACTTTTAGATCTTCTCCCTAGACCCATATACTATAAAGGGATATATATCCCTCTCTCTTGTAATCTCTCAGTTACAATATATAAAATAGGTCATAGAACCCGATAAGACCCCAGTTTACCCTTATGAGACAACTATATATAAGTTCTTTTATCTCCCTCTCTCTCTCTCTCTCTCTCTCTCTCTCTCTCTCTCTCTCTCTCTCTCTCTCTCCACTTCTCCATTAAGTTTCTACTGCTTCGTCGGCATGCCAATGCATAACAATTGTGTCTGCATGCACATATATTTTCCTATTTAAATGAAGCTTAGGGTAACTCCTCATTATATTTAGTAGACGGTACAGTTTAGTGACATTAGCACATGTTAGTATAGCATTTCAATTATTCTATGAGTGAGGCGGGAGAAATTTTAATGAACTTTAAATCCTAAAAAGGCTAAACCTCCCAAAATAAAACAATAATAAAAAAAGGACCACCCTAAATCCTAAACCCTAGCATTGCATCCTGCATCGAAATCCAATTATTTCCACCGACTTAGTAAATACAGGATCTGATAAGAAACAGGGCAGAAATTGGATTCGACATACCCCTAACCCTAATCCTTAAGATGCTGTCTGGCAACTGATGAGATTTAAATTACAGATTTTAGAAATCCAGATAGAGAGAGAGAGAGAGAGAGAGAGAGAGATTACGTGGAGCAGTCGGTGGTAGGGCTGATGACAAACGGAAAATCGGAGATCTGACAAGTTTTGGGGAGAAGACCGGCACGTCTTAGCACTTCTTCAGCCGCACCCTGAACCAACATCTTCAAGCAATTGCAGGCGGTGCTGCGGTCCAATGCCGCCTGAGCTGTTTCCGCCAGGCTGCGGAGGCCACTGCAGCATTCCGCCGGAAAAAGGCCGCCGGAATTTATGTAGTTGAGGCAAGCCGTGAAGTAACCGCCGACCACCTCGAGGCAAGTCAGCTGCGCTTCCCCTGTCGGAAGCGTGACGGCCGCTACAACCACTAACACCATCACTGCTACCAAAGCCGACATGATGAAGTACTGAACCCTACCCAGTTGAGTGTGCTGAATGGAGAAGATGCTGTGGGAAATTTATTTTTAATTTCGTAATACACAAATTTAAAAGAGCTTTGTTTCAGATAGAAATTATCTCATCCAGATGTCTGATCGTAGATCACCCCAATAATAAATAAATAAATAATTTAAAGAATGAAAGTGGGGCCATTGAAGCGGTGATTGACGGTTGAAATCAGCACTGCATGCATCTCTGAATGCATCTTTACATGTGTTGTCCGTATACAATAATTTTTCGTTTCGACAACTACACTATAATAATATATCTGTTATATTTTTATTTAATTTATTTCAGGGAAACATTTTTGAGAAATTTACATACATATCACAATTTTTATCTATTTATATAACTGACACCCATACTTAAAGATTTAATTAAATAGCACCTTCATGTCATAGAGCTGTATTGTAAGGTTGTGTTTATCTTGAAAAATTGGTAATTATGATATTTTTTTATGGTATCTTAAAGATTTGAGTGATATATATGAAATTAAGAAAGTTTAGATGTTAGATATGTAAATACATTATATTTTTTGGTATGCATGAAAATGCCAAATTTTGTATAATTTATTATATTAATTTTTTTTTTAATATTTATTAGTTATTACATGAGATTTACTGAGAAAATTATCATATTGTTATGATAATCCTAAGATTAACTGAAAAATAATAAAATTTGAATGGATAGATTATTATGCTGAGAAATTTTAGAAGTAATAACTGCCCCCAATGCAGATTATTCTCTCAAAACCATATGATTGTCAAATTTATAGTGATGGAATGTTATGAGGGTTGAAATGTTTTCTTATGCAACAAGGAAAATTCATTGTTTATATTTTCAGACAATTAAGCAAATCATTGAAGAATTTACCTTGCATGTGACTTTGAATTGGTAGTAGTTATGTATTTAGTTGAAGATGAAAGACATTGCTTATATGGAGTTATGTTTGAAGTTATTACTGACCATCAAAGTGAAATATATCAGTCGTAGCAGTTATTAAGAATTATGATTTAAATAAACAATATCATCTTGGAAAAAGTAAATGTTATTGCAAATGCAGTAGTAGGAAAGCTTTAAATTTAAAGAAGTTTATTGCTCAGTTATAGTTGTTCATTAAAGATGTGAAAAGATTAAAATTATCAATAACTAAATACAATGATGAGATTTTTCCAAGAGAAAAAATGGACAGATGATGGGAAATTGATGAATTAGAAAAGCCAAATTTATGTTGAAGTGTTAATAATTTGAGAAAATGATTCTAAAAGAAGCAAGTTTATCTAGCTATAAATATATCTAAAAGTAAAAAAAAAAAATTATAGCTGAAACCCAAAAATATATTTTAGTGGCCAAGACTGAAAAGAAGTGTTGTATACTTTGTGGCTCATTAGGCTACATGTTAGCTAGTTAAGGTAAAACATCAAAAACCAAATAGATAGTTATAAATGTTGTTAATACCAAAGCCAAAAAAGAGAAGGGATATCAATTAATTTAGTGATTGATTTGTTGATACCAAAACAATAAAATGATACTATATGACTCATTATAGATAGATTGATTACGTATGTGCATTTCTTGACAAGTAGACAAACAAATCATGTTAAAAAAAGTGGCAAAATTATGTATGAATGAGATTGTATGATTACATGAGGTACCAAAATCAATAGTTTCAATAGAGATAACAAATTTAATTTGGATTATAGGAAATGTTTAGAAACTTTTAGTATAGTGTTTCCACTCATAGACTATTGGTTAATTTGAAAGACTACAAATTTTAGAGGATTTACTATATTTATGTGTCCTTAAATTTGTTTGAGGAGAGTCACATGCAGCATTGATAAAATTGGCATATAGTAATCCTTTTCAGATAAGTATTAGAATGACTCCATACAAAGTTCTTTAAGAAAGGAAATACAAAATAATGTTATATTAATCTAAAATCAGAAAAGAAAAATCATTGATGAAGATTTAATATATGATGCTACTGAAAATATTGACTGATTTGATAAATATTAAAGATTTTCCAAGATAAACATTGAAAATAGTATGATGCTGGACATAAATCAGTGGAAGTTATTGTTGTAGAGTTTGTATTTATCAAAGTCAGTCTAATGAAAGATGGCTAACGCTTTTGAAGAAAAAATTAGCCCACGATATGTTGGGCAATGAATTTATTCAAAAGATAAAAAAATTAGCTTACATATTGGCTCTACTAGCACATATGTAGGGTGTGCATGATGTATTTAATATATCTAAAATTTAATATTATATTACAAATGAATTCAATAGAGTTAATATAGATTCAATTTGATATACAACCAAAGTTGGCTTATATAAAGTAACCTAAAATGATGTTGGAATAGGATGCAATCGACTCCATAATAGATAAATTCTATTTTAAGAATTTTATAGAAGCATAGGGTTGGCATTACTTTATGATGTCATATGTGCAAGATGTTCACTCAAACGTCATGACATTTTCTTCAGCCTCGTGTAGTCCAAGTCATCTGTTCAGACAGTCTGGTACGTTCCTCGAGCACGAAATCATGAATGGTTCTAATTCAACCCTGCCCAAGAGAGTTCACCATTGAGCAACACTAATTATGATACAGGATATACTTAACTCCAACTTAATGTTTTAAAGACCATAATTCATCCATTCGGAGCCTCCTGTGGTTCGAACGGGCAAAAAATTGCTTCAACCAACACTTCAAGTGCAAGGGTCTGGCGTGACCATGCCTGGAATAGATGTGGCACCCTTGGTGTGACCACACCCAAAATGGGTGTAGCAACGACTTTGGTGTGGCCACGATTGGCTTACCTAGGGGTATGATACCTCTAAGGTGGCGTGATTACGCCCCTCTTGATCTGGGTTGCGACATGAGCTGCGACACTTTTAAGGTGGTGTGACCACACTTTAGAGTGGTGTGAACACGTTGCCAGACAAAGAATTCAGCATAGTTACGCTACTCGTAAGTGTGACCATGCCTAAACTCTGCTTGCAACACTTTTGAAGTGGTGCGGCCACATCGAATTCCAGGCGTGACCACGCTAGTTCATCTCATTCTCACATTTTACACTATTGGGCCCTAGAAATCCATCATTAATTTTCAGATAAGGACTCGTTTAACTTGGTTCTTCTACCATTTTTGGGAAGAAAACAATGGCTAAATTTTTTCTTCCCATTTATGGATGATTATCCACTTGAATGGTTAGGGAGCTATTTGTTGACTTTTCCTCTACAAATCCAAGATATTTCCACCCTACACCTTAGTCAATCATCCTAATCTGTCCGGAACCTAACAACCTAGTGATTATTCGGTGGCTTCATCCCTCGGTGAATGGGTTAAAGCTACCTAAATCTAGAGAACGAGGAAAGTTTTATGATTCTCATTTTCTAAATCTGGAAGGCTATATTCGCAAGGGAAATCTTCATTTTTTTTCATGAAGATTTATTTTCATGGAAAAGCTCCTTCGCACTTTGTTGGATAATTAGAAAAAGGGCATTCGTTATGTTGTGTAATGGACAATTTCTTCGACTTCACCCCCACCCTAGAACATAAGAGAACATGTGTGACACACTTGGATACAATATAGATGTTCCAAAATGTGTGAACATTCAAATGAGTGACTCATTTATTAGTCATAATAACTAAACATGCATCGGATGAGAGGATGAGTGAACAAGAAATATGAGTTTTTGTATTATGACCAACTTGTGTATGACTATGTTAAGGCTCCAAGGACTTTAAAGTACACCACTTGCATGTCACAAATTTGCTTTTAATGGTCATATATTTTAAAAGTATAAAATGAATATATTTTTATTATTATGTATCATCTGCTTTACTTTAAAAAATATATAAGCTAGGCATATGTGAGGTTGCTCTTTTAAAATTTCATTTTTAGTGACATATATTATAGCCCTTTGATCTTTAGGATGGGGCTGGTTTAGCTGCCCCACCAGAGTCATACGCCTAGACTTTACCTTGCAGTGTGCATACACACTTAGATGTTATGACTGGGACACTATATGGTAGATGATGTGCTATGCTAGAGCTAAGGTGCTTAAATAGTCTTTCTGATTTCTGGTTATTGCTCTTTACTGTTTTGTGCCTGGAAAATAATTTTAAAAAACAAAAGTAAATTTTTATACTTTCAAAAATTATCAAACATCCACTCATCATAAATGAGTGTAGTAGATTCCTTTTTAAAGGATATATTTGATTTTATCATTAGGGATAAACACTTTATTGGTTGGTGCAACTTACTTAAGCAGTCTTTTCGATATCTTGATTGATCGAAGTTAATTACAATTGATACTCATCATGTGAAGAGAAAACTTATGTGTCTCTTAATTTTATTACTCGATTTTCATCCAGACAAGGTATAAGTCTTGTGGGTGTCTTATACCGGTACAAGCAATAACCAGCGTGAGAGAGGTCATTTTACTTCACTTGTAATTTTTCTATGGATTTAAGCCCTCATTTGTTATTTTGCTGTTGTGTGTTGTATTATTATGCAATTCATGAGGATCTCTATAGTTGTGATGTTTACTACTACTTGTATTTACCATTATGTTATGCTTTCTTATGTATTTTTTTTTCTTACACAATTTTGATCTACCTATTTAGCTTAAATCTCTATCATATTTTCTGCTTGTGCAATATAAAGTAAGTTTGGGAGAGAATTTTGTGTAAAAATTATGCCCTAAAGTAAAGTAAATATATGAATCATAGAATTTCAATAAAAGTGATTAATTTAATATTCAGGCTGATTTAATAAGAGGTGAAAAAAATCAATGGGGACAACATGAATTTTTAGTAAGAATCCAAAACTATTAGAGATTCCCTAATATCTAACATTTAACTTCTATTATGCATTCTTCTATAAAAAATTCTTAAACATAAAAACTAACATTGACTAATTATTAAATTAACTAAAAATTAATTGATTGAATATATAAGATTTAATAAATAGTCAACTCAAATAACTTAATTTTTACTTAAACTATCATGAATTTTTAATATTTTGAATTAAGTTAGGAGATAAATGGAAATTTGGCTTAGGAAAGAGATGGTATTCAAATTTATTAAAGAAAAACTTAACATATAGTAATCTTCTGTAAAAATAAGAAAAGAAAAGAGAATCAAAAAATGAAAAAAGGGACAAGTTGAAAGAAATGAATGTCACAAACCTCTAGTAATATATATATATATATTACAAGCTTTAAAGGAAATTGGAGAATCAAGAATTTCCTTAACTTCAAATTCACAATATTGATTTTTAAGAAAGTAATAACTGATTTAGCATTATTTGACTGATTGGTCATAATTAAATTATACATATCTGAAAGGAATAGTTTACTTGTTAAAATGGTATAAGTGATCTAGAAATAAATATTTCGAAAGTAAATTAATTTAAGTTTGGTTGAGAAATTAGGAATTTCTTTGAAAATATAATCTTTTCAAGAGTTTTATATATCGTGAATGATTTATTTACTTTATTATTAAAGAACCATGAGAACTTAAACTTAAGCTACCATTAATTTTCAAAAATATTAACTTTAGGTGTTAAATCCTTTAAGGGTAAGAAATAGTTAAGTTCGGGAGAATTTTATTTGTAAAAAATATGTCGTATAATTTCTTATGTTTACTCAATTGCTTGTATGTTTTTTATGACTATCCAAGGTATTTGTATGTGTTATTGCAAGTTGCAGAATTGTTGGTTAGCAAAGAGAGCAGCTAGAGGTAAAATTACCTAATTGTTGGTTCAGTAAACTGATGCCTAAAGAAGAAACCTAGCACTTGCCATGCTTCCTTTGATCATGAATAGACATCTCAGAAATATGGTACTTGAACTAGGTCATCAGATGCTCGAATAGGAGATGTGTAGAACAAAAAGGTGTAAACCTAGTGTTGTGAGCGAGAACCCATAACTTCTTCCGGTAAGAGCTACCCAACACCCCTCTTGGAATCACGGTGCTTGCTCCATATCCCTCTTACACAAGCCAACTTTAGTGAAAAAAAATTCGACTTTCCAAACTATATGGAAGCTATTGCAACTTTAGTTTTGTGGATGGGCAAATGACTTAAATTACTTAGATTCAATAAATTGTGTCTTCCTCGTTTGTAATTATAAAATCCTAACCATAGTAAAAGCGTGGAGGAGAAATCAAAGAGGATCATCAGAGTGTTTTATAGAGAGTTTGGTGGGGATATTTCTTCATTATAAAGTGTGAGTGTTATCAACCGGAGATCATTGTATAAGAGAGAATGTTAGTGGAGCAAAGCAATTATACTATCTGGTTAGATTGTTCCTGTGTAAACTCTTTCTAATTTGATTCTTCAATAAATTCTTTTTGGTTTTTTTTTTAACATGTTTAAGAACTAAATTTTTTATGCTTCTTTGAATTGGATGTGTGATGAAACATAGTTTTCTATGAGATTTATTTAAGATTTCTAAAGAATAAATACATGTTAATGTGTTATCTTCTTACTCTTCATTTACTTTTACTCTGACCACTAGGAATATTAAAAGCTTTTGTGATTTAGGAATATTATTTATAGGCTAGAAGATTGAGTCGGATAACATATAATCACATAGTGGAATAAAAATATTGTTAGCAAGAGATTGCAACCTAAATAGAGGACTAGAGGATTCCTAAGAAATTTTGCATTGTTAAGCCAACTCAACTATAATGCAAGTTTAAAACACTTCTTATGGCCTTAGAAGAGGCTACGAAGGGTTTTTTTCCTAGTGCATAATATTACTTCAGAAATTCATTGGAAGAATAACGAGAATTCAAACAATCAAATCAAAGGAGCATGATTCTTACCTGATAGAAAAACCCTACCCTTAGTTTTTCTAACAAAATTAGCCTTAGTAAGCTTAAAATTCCCAAAACTCATATTTTTTTAGGCTAGACATAGAACTAGTAAAACTAGAACTTTCGCCTTCTTTGAAAATTAATATATTTTCTAATGAGATTGGTACACATACTAAAAAATCAATATATTAATGGAGCGATAAGTATATTTGTGTGGTTGAAGAGTGTTTCACAACATTGTAGCATCACAAACAAACATCAAGAAAACAGATAAATTATTTCCACACCAAATGTAAATGTTTTAAGATTTTCCTTTCACACTCTTTAAAGTGGAAAACATTATTACAATTAAGACACTTTCAAATGGAGATACTACTGAGAGATTCTTTATTAAGTTGAAGAACAAGCCACCAAGTAAGGAAGCTTAGCTAACTTGGGATAAACTTTATCATTTAACACCAAATATGTCAGAATATCACTTTGACCCTAACTTTTTGGAGAATAGCCACTTAGGATCTAATGGAAAAGGTTTGACACATTATGATGATTGATGGCTCAAAGGTTGGGCCCATAGTTACACAAGTACTAGAGCTCAATCCAAGAGAGCAACCACACATCCAAGAGGTCCAATAACAAAAGGACAATCCAAAAGGAATACTTGACGGCTCACTAGAGGACATTATCTTATTTCAAAATATTTTTTAGATAGTCATATATTGTATTTGATGTGGTTATTTATATATAGAAGTTAATGTAGTTTTTGTCACTTTGTGAACTTATTTCATATGAATGAAGACTAAATCAACATTTATGGTTGGAAGTCTTGTTCCATGTGCAAAAGTCAAATGTTATAAAAAAGGAGTATGGTCACGAGATGGTTCCTTGTGTTATGTTTAAAAGACTCCAATTTCTAGTGAATTAATTCATGTGCTTTTGAAGAAATCCTAGAGTGGATGAAGGAAATTCATTTTGTGTATGTTGTCCCCTCTTAATTTTTTTTTCTAAATTTTGTGCATTAGCCCCCAATTTGTATTGTAACTAAAGCCTATACCCAAATTTTCCAAAATTTCCAATCAAAATCGAACCTTAAGGGCTGACAAACAACTAAGGTTTCAATGACCTAATTTCTATCTAGATCCCTTTAGAACCCTATTCACCCCACCAATAAAAATCTAAAAAAAAAGTATCTCGTGCACATATTGATTGATCTACTACCTGTAAATTTTCTAAAATTTTATAGCATCAAATGAAACCAAATATGCCATCTTAAATTCCTTTTGTCTACCTTTCTATGACAACCACTAAAACCTATTAAAAATGCTTGCAAAAATAGTTTGAAACTTTCCACAAACTATTTGGAGACTTGTGTAGAAAATTCAACTTCCTATAAATATATTGCCACATTTTGTCGAGAGACTGGTTATATTCTACCAATCTTCAAATTAATTATCAAAAAAATATTAAAAAAGTCTAAAAATTATTAAAACATTCCAAGTCCAACTTGTACTTCCTCCACTTCAAACCAACATTGAATTCATGATATTTTATTCACCGTGAAGAAAATTACTGAGGGTTCAATTTAAAGATCCTTTTTTAAATATAATTCCTCTACTAACTTTTTAAGCAACCAATACTCCTATCCATGTAACTCCACTCCCTAATTGGCCTAAAATGTCCTTTCCCACTCAGCTTAAATAATTCATCAAATATACTACCCAAATCACACACATATCCCTATCTCTCATGCGGGCCACAATAAACAATGACTTGCACGGTGGAACTAGATTTGCTTTACCCTGTAGTTAGAGCAATTATTATGTTCGATAAATGTAGGTGTGGATCGGTAGTATTTTGATGGTATTGTGATGATATGGCCACAATATCACCATAAATACTACTGATCCACACATACGTTCACTGCGCCTAATATTTTCAAATACGATTGACATTGAACAAGTTTACTGTGTTATACTAAATTGACTTCACATAAATGCAAGGCCCCATAGTAAATTGGGTCCCGAGCATGAAGGAAGTCTCCCAATAAGAAGAGACTATTCATGTATTCGAATACATTGTGCAACATTATGTGTTACAGAGGTCTACCAACACAATCAACTAATGAAAATGTGGGAAAATAATAAACAACGCAAGAGTTAAAATGTTTATTTTAATTATTGCATAATTAATACATGAAATTAGAATGAACGAACCCTTATAAAAGGCAAAGATTTAAAAGTGCATACACACAGCTCACGAGAAGCAAACCTAGTTTGAGTTTGTGGTATAGCTAACAACTCAATCAAAGGACTCATCGATGGGGCTGGCTAGCCAATACGACATCTGACATTAGTTGGCCTTCCCAATTATTGTAAGCTATAGTTTAAATACCTCTTCAGTTGGCCCAAAAATTTGTACATTAAGAGCTGATGTTGGACAAGCGAGACCATAGTTATTAATCTGGAAGCTAGTAGCCTTAGTTTTGTTGGCCCTATAAATCAGCGCAGTGCGGCAGCAAATTTGAGCTAACAGGTAAGCTCCAATAAAATACTACTGATGTATCTTAATCATTGATGAGGAACTATCAGTGCTCATTGGGTGCACACAGCAGTGGGGCAACAAAGAAGAAGATAAGTATTCAAATTGCACAATTACATCAAATATTGTCAAGAGGCCATCAAGTTTTATGGCATGTCCAATAGCTTGACATATGGCATTTAGAAAGAAGATAAGATTTCCTCATGTGAAATTGTTTAATAGCATTTGCGGGAATAGGAACCAGACATGTAGGGTTAGAATGTTTGGCCTATGCAGAGCTTAATAAATTAAAAAAACATCTTCAAACAAATGCAATTTGCGTACGACAAAAGAGAAAGGACATGTAAAAAATATGCAACAAAAAGATTAAACAAGTAGCACCAAAAAGGACACATGTACACCTAGAACAGATGACTTTAGACTTTTAGGAAATAAATTTAAAAAAAAAACAAATTGTATTAAACATTTTTCCTAAATATTTAAGTTGAGAGGCGCTAGAAAATAGTGGCGATCAAGAGAATTCTTAAACCCTTTTATACGGTCAACATAACTATTTGAGAGTGACTATAATAATAATTTTAGAAGGTATTTAAATACATACTACAAAATTCTTATATATATACATATCTAACATTTAAACTTTGATTTTTACATTTATAACACTCAAATATTTCCCATCACATGAAAAATACTATTATTGCTAACTTTAAAAAGTGAAATGCATTTTCTTCAAATTGTTAAAAATAGTATAAGTGTAAAAAAATCAAAGGAAATATATTAGATATGTAGATGCATAAGAATTGTGTGATATGCATGTAAATCTTCCTAGTTTGGGAAAGAGAGAAAGGGAGAGAGGAGTTGAATTAACAGCATTAACAAATAATTGAAATGGCAGCAGAGAGAAAACTTAGGCTCTGTTTGGCTCAGCTGAATTCGTGCGGCGTGGGGACAGACCGCGATTTGTGTTGTTTGGTTTTCGCCTCGTAGCTGCATTTTTAAAATAATTCATTAAAATGTGGCCTCCGGTTCGACCACATGGCCCGTGTTTCTTCTGTCTCAACCGCGGGTTCAACTACCCCGCAGTCCCTCTTCTCCTCTCTCTTAACCCCACTCCCTCGCGATTCTTCTGCCATCGATATCTCTCTCCTATGGATCCGTGGCTCTGGTAACTAGGCGTTGTTTATGATTGGCTATTTTTTGTTGCGAGTGGTTGTTCTGTGACAGTTACATTCTTCTCTCAGGTGGTTTGTGCACTCTGCGCTCTATGTGGTCGAGAAAGTCCTTCGGATTAGTAGGTCATTTTCTTCGTTGGGTGGCTATTGCGTTGAGGTTTGTATTCTCTCTTCCCCCCTCTCTTCTCTTCTTCGGCTCAGTTTGGTGGTTGTGCGCGTGCCCAGCTCTGTGCTATGTTCCCTCTTCTACCTGTCTTTTTTGTTCTTCACCTCTTTTCTCTCCTTCATATGGTTGTGCCCATTATGCTGGTTGATTTCACCTTTATTTGCTCGATTTTGGTTGTTTTCAATTTGATATGCTCAGTTATATGGTTTTGATGCTTCATGTTGCATCCATACGGGTTTTTGGTTTTTGCCTTTCATGTAATGTTAGATGTATATGAGCTTTGCGTTGATCTTTCAAATTTTTGGTGTTTATCCTGTTAGCAATGCTTCAGGTTGCCCTGTATGTGATCTGTTCAATTTATTTTTGCTTATGTTGTATGGGATTTAGATTTCTCTATGAACTTTGATATTTCAGTGGGGAATTTGAAAAATAAATGGAATTTGTTGTTAAATTTTTTTATAACAATATTTCAGGTGTTGTGTATGTGTTTAATATGGGCTAAAAACATGAATTTTGAATTTTAGTTGGAATTTCATGTTGGATTTGTATGTTGCTATTTTCAATTTCACTGAAATTGAATGGAAAATGGGATGTATATTTCTATTTTAAGTGGGAATTTCAATGGGAATTTTGCTGGAAGTTCATCTTGGATTTGTATACTAATGAAATAACGAGAATTTGGTGCTGGATTTTCAAATTGCTATTTTCAACTCCAGTGGTGTAGGAGAGTTGGTGTGGTGTGGAGGTAGTGGTGTGTATTGTGGAGGTGGTGGTGTAGGTTGGTTGTATGATGAGGAGGTAATAGTGTGGTTTGTGGATGTTTTGGTGTATGGTGTGGTTTTTGGATGTGTTTGTGTGGTGATGTCGGGTAGTTGTGTGGTGTGAAGGTGGTGGTGTGGAGTGTGGAGGTGATGGTGTCGGGTGGTTGTGTGATGAGGAGGTGGTGGTGTGGTTTGTGGATGTGTTGGTGTGTGGTGTGGTGTGTTGGTGTGTGGGTGTGGTGGTGTTGGGTGGTTGTGTAGGTGTAGAGGTGGGGTGTAGAAAAATTGGTGATGTGTTGGTGTGTAGGTGGTGGCGTGCGGTGTGGAGGTGGTGGTGTGGTGGTGTTGTGTGGTTGTGTGGTGTGGAGGTGGTGGTGTGTGGATGTATTGGTGTTGTGTGGAGGAGGTGTAGGAGAGTTGTATGGTGTGGAGGTGATGGTGTGTAATGTGAAGATGGTGATGTAGGGTGGTTGTGTGATGAAGATGTGGTGGTGTGTGGATGTGAAGTTGGAGGTGTGATTTGTGGATGGAGGTGTGATTTGTGGATGTGTTAGTGTGTGGTGTGGAGGTGGTGGTGTGGTGTGTTTGTGTGTTGGCGTGGATGTGATGGTGTGGATATTGTAGAATTATGATTTTTCTTTGATTTGTGATACTGTGACATTCATATTTATGTTAATTAATTATTTCATCCTATTAATACAATGGTTAAGACCAAATAAGGTGGTTCATTTGCAATGTGAGACAAAGAAAAAAAATAATATTTTGCAACATTTGTCTCAAGGGGGTCGATCTGGGAAATAGTCATACAATCTATTTTAACAATGAAAAGTGGCAAAATATTATTAAAGAATCCAAGAAAAATACAGGTTGAGAGTACGATATGATGCAAATTAAAAACAAATTGGATCAGCTCAAGAAGGATTGAAAAAATCAAGAAGGAATTGCAATAAAAGTCAACGGGCTTGGGGTGAGATCCGGTAAAACGAATGAATGATGCTTCCGAGGAGTGGTGGACAGAAAGACTTGCGATAAGCATTTTTGAAATGTCCCCAAATTTGGTCAATTTTTAAATTGTTTTAAATTGAACCATATGTTATATGAATTTGTAGGCTTTGTCTGCTGCGAAAAAATTTAAATATAGTGGAATCGATCCTGAATTGGAGAAGTTGGATCTAATGTTTGGGGTGGTCGTGACAACGGACGACAATGCATGTGTCCATAGCAAAACAGGGTATGGTGGCATTCCAAAAAATTTGAGAGTCGACCAATCGGGCAATTCCACTGAAGACCCCAACCCATACCTCCATGAAATTGAGTCCACGTGTCGTTCTAAGCATTTGAGGGTTGAAAATAAAAAGAAAATGAGAGATGCTTTCCTTAGAAGCTAGATATCATAGCTGGCGGCTTCGTGCAGCATTGAACCCAACACATCTTAAGTAACTTCTATCAACGAGGTTTTGCAAATTTTAAATGCAAATCTAAAACTTTTCTGAGGACTTGTCTTTGTACTTAGTTTTGATGGAGTAGATTGAAGGTTCGACACGGAGAGATTTTCTCATCAAGATGTTCGATGATCATAGGTGGCGTACCTATGATAATTTTATGAGCGTAGGAACATTTGAGAGACTTTTCTTTTTATTTACAATCGCATGGGATATTTATATTTATTTATTATTTTTCATTTTGCTTTTTATATTTAAACTACTTGGGGCATTTCTTATATGATTATTCATGGATGCTTATATATTTATTGTATTGTTTGTAACTTTATATAATTGTAGCTAATTCATTAATGCTTATGTGTTAGTCACTTTGATACCAAAATACATGGAAGCAACCAGAGAAAGGCCTGAAAGGAGAGTTGCAATTGCATTATGCTTGATGTATGAATATTATAAATCGTACATTGAGAGCTCTACTTGCATTACATTACTCATATGCTAGCGACAAATGGGTTGGGGAGTTGCTTGCGAGCCACCTAACGAGATTTAACAATATGTACTGCATGACACAAGTGGTACACATAAATCATGGACTTCATGGCTCATCCAAGACAACTTCGCGAGAGGTGTTGGCGATAACCCTCTACATTTTATCGCAGAATGAATCAATGAGAGGAGCAATTGAGCAATTTCAACACTCCTCCGAAACAATTTGCAGATACTTCTCAGTAGAGTTGAATGCGCTTGTAAATTTTTCTTAATAAGTCATAAAACCAACAGATCCTACGTTCAAAAGGACCCCTAGAGAGATTTCACACGATGTGCGGTATATGTCATTCTTTAAGGTAATTTCTTACAATATATTTTCAAATAAACATCTTAATAAACATAACCCTTAGTTATTTTTTTAGAATTATATTAGACTAATCTATGGAACACACTTTGATGCACGTGTTCAAAATAATGAAAAGATCGCATTCAACGGTTGTTGTGGGTCCCAGATGCAGAATGTCTTGGCGGAATGCGACTTCAACATGTGTTTCGCCATTATCATGGCTGGTTAGGAGGGTAGTACACATAACAGTTGAATTTTCAAAGCCTCAATACGAAATAACAAGTACAACATCTCACATCCCAAAAAAAGGTAAGCTTGAAAATGAGCTAATCTCCTAATTCAATTTTCAAGCAATAATAATCATGCAATTCAAATTAGATAAATAATAAATGACTGATACGCTTGAGACTGAGCTACTCTCCTAATTCTTTTTTCCTGCAATACTAATCATGCAATTCACATTATGTAAATAATATTTGGCTAATGTTGAATATTCGTTGCAGCGAGAGTATCTCAAACTCTATCCTAATACGAGATATCACTTACTTGACTTTAGGCGAGCTAGGAATGTAAAGCGGAGTAAAAAATAAATGTTCAATAAAAGACATTCCTCATTACGCAGTGTCCTTGAGAGGATTTTTGGTGGTTAGAAGAAATGTGTTATACTTCGTGATATATTATATTACTCGTTTCTCAAACACGTGCAGATTGTGATTGTCATAATGACTCTCCATAATTACATTCGGCAGCATCCTTCCCGCAACGACATCGACTTCTGTAGGGCAAACAGAGATCATGAGCATGTCCCTATAGAAGCATTTGAGTACAATCTTGTACATTCTTTGTCACAGGATGAGAATGATGCTCCCGAGACCTGTACAAAAAAACTGGGAAGGTACAAGCGAGATGACAGAGTTGATAGAATGAATTACGAATGCGATAGTATGAGGGTGATTTTAGTATTTATTATATTATTAATTGTATTTGTTGTTGAAGATATTCAATGTTTGTTGTATTTGTATTTTATAAAGCTAATGTTTATTTCCTTTCATTCTTTATTTGATATTGATTATTTGGGTTTTTTGCGCTGTTTTTTTTTCCTTTTACATTTCTTTTATTTTTCTTTTTGTGGGTTTTGATAGTCTATGATGAGACTTTGACATTATAGATTCTTCTAGATGACCTATTAGTTGTTATTTGGTGTCAGATGTGAAATTCTAATGAAGACAACCGAGTTCCTCTCTTCTTTTTGGTGCTACGGTTTTTTAGGTTCTTCTGCATGACCTTTTTAAGGTTCTTATGGATAATCTTTTTTGGTGATATGCATGTGACACACGAGTTTGGTACTACGTGGGTTAAAGACAACCAAGAACCCTTTCTTTACAAGGTATATTGTCTTATTGTAGTGACAAATTCGTTAATAAGTATAATGAGTTTTCTGAGATCTCACACATGCATAAAACAGTAATTAATTACTTCTTTTATCAATTTCTACTTATGTTATGTCTAAAGGAATGTTTTTTAAAGCATTTAGTAAAGATGAGCTTGATGATTTCTAGTACCTCACAGGATTACGATGTCATTGTGGACTTCAATGTTTCATGCTAACTTTACGACAGTCACATAACTATGGGAGACTGTTCTACAAGTGCCCGTGAAGAATCACAGAGCTATAACTTTTTTTGGTGGGCAGATAAGTTGAAAAATTCCACAATTAAGAGTGATTGGGCTTGATCATTTGCATTTTAAAAATATTATTATCATATTTTTAAATCTTATTTTAATAATTTTTTTATTAAATATTGTAATCATTATATTGTTACATGAGATATATATCTTTTTTTTGTCATGTTCCACAGTAAATTTTTGTTTCTAAATTATAAAATAGAAGACAGTTCTGTTGCAAATAATTTTACAATACGAGCAGAATGATCATTTGTCCAAAAACAACTGCAGCAAAACTATTTTTCAAACTGCAAAAAATAAGCAGACAACCTTATTATTAAATTGAGCTGCCCCAAACAGACTATTAGTTTATAACAATATAAATTTGGTAGCCGCGTACACCATCATAACTGCATTGATAAGAGAGCTAACAATTGAAAATCATTCTATGAAAAACGAATTTAGAATCATCGACGGGAGTCCAATAACATGAATATTTATAGGAGTGAGCCCAAATGATTAATTAGATATGTCGAACTAAATTTTCATTATAATAATCTCAATTCATCTTGATAGCAACATAATATAATATCATGAAAGTTTGGTTAGTTTCTTTATAAAAAGATTAGGAACTAGGATGAAATATTGAAGAAACATTATTCATCAACAGACAACACACATGAGGAGTTGAGAACACCGGGCACATGTCAGCCCTCAGAATAATCAACTCATGCAAAAAAGCATTTTCTAAAAAAAAAGCCTTAATGGAAGATATTAAGAATCAAGCGGATAAGTGAAATAAACTGATCGAG
>NEWO01000103.1:133070-167213 GCA_003013225.1 Phalaenopsis aphrodite
CTACTAAGGACCATTAATTAGTTGAAAATGGAAAACGGAAAACATGTTCCTGATAAAAACATGAAATTTTAAATTCCATGGCTAGACTGGGTATACTTGACGAATCAACAAAGGGTATAACACTACACAAATTCCTCATGTAATTATTTTGCTTACAAAAAACAAGGCTATAATGAAACCAACATGTTTTAAATCTACAAAAAAAATTTGAGCACTATGATGCAATACAGCCACATTGAAGTAACATAATTCTGATAATATTGGGACAAAATACAGCTGGATTAGTCTGTAAGGGTCATTTCCAAACAGGAACGTTAGAAAAAATATGTAGGGATAAAAAAAGCATCAGAGCACAGGAAAGTAAAGTCAAAAGAAGAGCTACAAACTATCTGGGGAAATCATCTTATAAACAGTATCCTAACAAACAAAATAATAAGAAGCGTAGCTTGAAAATTTCCTATATTTCCCATCATGTGGAAAAACAAATAAGGGATCAAGTAAATAAAGAATTGCTTAACTGATATGAATGTGACCTGGACAACATGGGCCCATCCACAGTATAAGAAATCGTGGGCGGGGAAAAATTATTCTCCCTTAATAATCCATTATTATGTTTTTAGTTATTTCCTTCTCACCATGATCATTTAAATTTCCCTTCAAGTGTATGAGGGTTAGTCTAATTTTTATATATTTATCATTTGTTTTGTATTAGTTGATGAGAAAATTAGAGAGTTTCCCAGGGCTCATCCTAAACTCGCCACATGATATCAAAAGCCCTGGCTCTTGCTGGGACAAATCCTTCTTATCAAGATGATTTGAATTTTCCTCCAATTGTATGAGGGTTTGTTATTTCCTTGTATTAATTTAATGAGGAAGATGAGAAGTTTTCCCTCTAAAAAAAGTTTCTCCTAAGTTCCACATTGTATAAATCCTTCTTATCATGATGATTTGAATTTCCCTCCAATTGCATGAGGGTCAGACTGAGTTGTATATATTTGTTATATCCTTGTATTGATTTAATGAGAAAATTAAAGTTTTCTCGCTAAAAAAGTTCCTCCAAAATTTCACAATGTATCAAAGCCCCTAGCTCGTCCTGGGACAAATTCGTCGACAGCTTCCCATTCATCGATCTCTTCTCCAGAGGGAATCCTAGGAATTTCTCTCTAGTGGAAATCCCAAACGTGCAAATAAATCTCTTTTGTTTAGGTCCTGCACGACAATCATCTCTTTCACAGCAGCTGCTTTATCTCTCTAGTGCAAATCCTATGTTGGCGAGAAAAAGTTTCTAAATAAAAATCTTGTGTCAACAACAAACAATTCATCTCTCCAGCAGAAATCTTGTATCCGCTAAAAGACAATTTCTCCAGGGTGACACTCCTTCCCGCCAACACCTTATCATGTAAAGGAAAAAAAATGATTATCTCATAAATCTCGCAACAAAAATTAATGATCACAAACATCGGACCTGGATAATTGAAAATAACATGATGATGTCTTGGCTTGTCAATTCCATGACCATGATAATTGGTGAAAACTTCCTCCAATACAAAATAACTGCATAAATCTAGAATGTTGCAAGGGAAACATATTCAAGTGTTGACAACACCTTTGAGTAGTTTGACATTGAAATTAGATTACATGATTTGTGGCAGAGACATTTGAATGTTACTCAATGCTTCAACACTCTCTAGCTATTGGCTCAACCTAGACATATATAAAACATACACATGGAGGTGCTCACAAGACTGTTGTTTACAAAAACATTGTTGAACAGCTCACAAGACTGTTGTTTACAAAACCATTGTTGAACAGAAGAGAACCTTCAAGATCCTTCTAGGACTCGATAAATAATTAAATGAACTCAGAGGAAGAATTATGGGAACCAAACTTCTTCCCTCAATTCATGTAGCCTTTACTAACGTACAAAGGGAAGAGAGCGGAACAAAACTTATGATGGAAGGTAATCTCACTACATCAAATATTGACAATTTGGCTCTATACACTCACAAATTATCTCAAAAACCATATCAAAGAGGAAAAAAATTGTAGTGTGAACATTACAAGAAGCTTGGTTATCTTAAGGAGAAGCGTTGATAAATTTTCGGAAAGTCCGCAGATTAGAAGCCCAAAAAAGTCAAAGGTGATGGGGAAAATAAAACAAACATAACATCAAAGACAAACCTCATGAGCATAAGTCCATTCAGCAAGAAGCTCTCCAAAAGCTTCTAAGACAATATTTTAAACCTTCTGACAGACATCTAGCATATCAAGATAGTCTTCTATATGCTCTTGTTACTCTTAACCATTGTTTTCAAAGGCGTTTCAAGGTCGCATGCCTAGGCGAGGCGTGAGCCAATTCGCCCCAAGCTCACGAGGGGACGCAATCCTCACGAGGCTTACGCATTGAAGTGCCTTTTATACCCACAAGCTTAGTTTGCGCCCTACGATGGCATTCACCCCACCATTGGGGTTAAATAAAAAGGAAAAAAAGCATTAATTTTCCACACATACACAAATCACGTTGATTCACACATCTCTCCTGTAAAAGAAGACGATCCCGTAGTTGCAACGTCTCACAGTAAGCGATTTCACAATCGTTTACTTTGTCTCCAGCATGTTTGCGTGACCAGCAAAAGATTCCGCACCAAAACCCCTTTCCCTCACGCATCGTATTTTTGTCTTTCGCACATAGAAGATCCCGCAATTGCTTCCTCCCACGACGCCTACTTCGTCTCTCGTATGCAACGTGACCATCATGACTGGAACGCCTGCTTCCTCTCACATCTTCGTCTCTTACACAGAGCACCAACAACATCTTACCGGCACCCACAAGGGCATTAAATCATGCACTAAAGCCTTCCTTGAAGTTCAAGAAAAATGCAAGAAAGTATTGAAAGATGATGCAAAAGTCAAAACACAATGTGACAGCCTATCAAGTGATATTATAAGTACTGCAATAAATATTTGTGAAGGTTAAAAGGCCACTAATTCATTATTATTGGACTCCTCTCAGAGGACACGTAGAGTTAGAGGTCTAATAGATTTTTTTTTCACAAAAAAAAAGTTATGAATTCTACTCTAAATCCAAGTGGAAAAAAAATGAAAGAAAAGAAGTATGTAGGGTGATTGGTAAATTCTACTACTCAGTTGGAATTGCACTTGATATTGTCAATGACCCATACTAAATGTTTGTTTGAAGCATTTGCTAACTTTAAACCTAGTTTTACTCCACCTACAATGCATGAATTAAAAATTTGGATACTCAAATATGAAGTTGCTACAATTAATAAGATGTTAGAGAAGTATCAAAAGGCATGCGGTAAATATTGGTACTCGATTATGTCAGATAGTTGAACAGATGGAGAAAGTAAAACTTTGATTAATTTTTTTTGTGAACAATCCAGCTGGGACCTTTTTTTTTTTAATCTGTGGATACTTCTAATGTTATAAAGAGCTAAAAGTTATTATTATTAACTTATTTAAATGACATGATTGAGGAAGTAGAAGAAAAAAATGTGCAAATTGTAACAGATAATGGGTCAAATTATGTGAATTCAGATAAAAAGGTAATGCATAAAAGACAACATGATTATTGGATACCTTGTGCAGCACAATGTATTAACCTAATGTTAGAAGATGATAGAAAATTGGAGACTCGTGAAAACACACTTGCAAAAGCAAAACAAGTTGTCAAGTTCATTTACGAGCACACATGGATTATTGGCTTCATGAGATCTTTCACAAAAGAGAAAAGATCATTCGTTGAGCCAAGATTTGCTACTGTGACCCTTTAAAGCATTTACAAACAGAAACAACCACTTCAAGCAATATTTTTCTCAAAAACTTGGTGTTTTATTCAATAGGCTAAAAAGAGAAAAGGTATAAAAGCTTGAGCTATTAATCCATATTTTTTTTTATCATCTTGCTTATTGTATCAAAAGTATTGTACCGCTTGAAAATATTCTAAGGGAGGTTGATTCAGACGAATTGCAACCCGTTGGTTATATTTGTGAGTTAATGGATTCAGCAAAAGGAAAAATTATTTTTAATTGACGACATAATGAAAAAAATTATTAACCTATTTGGAGAAAAATTGATGTGAAATGAGAAGTTCAACTTCATAAATCATTATACGAAGTAATAATTACTTAAACCCTCAGTTTAACTTTGAAGATAATTTCTTTGATGATAAAGATGTGAAACAAAGGTTAATGGCTTGTATGGAAATAACATAGGATTATGAAGATCATCTTAGAGCTGATATTCAACTAAACTTGTATGATAACTTAAAAAGAGACTTTGGGAGTAGAGTTGCTATGGACTCAAGAAATTCAAGATCTCATGCTGATTGGTGGATGAGATTTGGTGGAAAAATAAGTAAACTAACGAATTTTGCTATTCGAGATCTTAGCATCATCTGCGGTTCATCAGGTTGTGAAAGAAAATGAAGCACAAGAGGTTGTGAAATAAAATAAACTTTTATTTCTTAAAATTATTATTATTTGCTTTCATAATCACCACTTAAAAATAAAATTTTTTACCTTAGATTCATACTAACAAAAAGAATATGTTAGAGCACAAGAGGTTGAATGCTCTGATGTAAAATATAATGGTAGATTGAATGAGAGAAGTATAAGAAAAAAATAAGACTGATCTGATATTGATAAATAACATAGATTTTGATGATGAGTTCATTGTTGAGAAAGAAGTTCCATTGCTTCCACATAACCTTCTTGGGTAAATGAAGAATAACAAGTATTTGATGTTGATGTAATCAGAAATTTGCCCATAGCTAATAGAAATAAATAATCACAAAACATTACACAATAAAGGATTTTTTTATAACACATTCCCATGAGAAAGAAAGTTGAATGAAAGAACAAATTCAATATTTACATTTAATTGTCCTTTAAATAATTATGCATTTTTATTAAAAAAAAAAGATCCTAAATATTTACATATGTCACTTTATTTGTTTTTATAATTTAAGCAACAATGATTAAAAGAAACATTTTGTGAATGCACCTGATATTATGCATGATGATGACCTTAATGAAGTGGATAATGAATACAGACAATATGAAGAAATTAATTATGATTTGGACACAACTATTGGTGAACAAGAAGAAAATTTTGATGAACTTGGAGAATGAATAACATTCAAAGATTGAGATTAATTTAGCACAAGTTTATTTTTTTGCTCAAATAGGTTTGGATATTTTTATATGTTCCTACATTTTGTGGTGAATTTATGTTAATATCTTAAAGATTCGAATCCTAGAAGACATGTTTGAAATTGAATGAGCATAAGTTCTTTTAATGTCTCTTTTATTATTATTATTATTAAGCGCTCGTTTATTTTTTGTCTCTTAATATTTAAATTCCTTACATTTTTTATAATGTGGGGCTTACGCCCGACACTTTCGGGTTGACGCCTAACCCCATAACAGTTAAAACAACCCGCCCAATGCCCACGCATTTTAAAACATTGCTCTCAACAGGAAGAATCAGTCTTTGAAAGTGAACATTGGAGCATATGATCACATGACAAGGATATCACTGCGTAGTTAAACCCGTAGATGGATCCCTCTCATCTTTGAAGGAAGAGAGGGTGTGAAACTTACAAAAAATATGATTCTTTGGTTTGTACTTTATGTTCTTAAACATAACTGCAATTTACCGTCTATCATTAAACTTACTTGTAACAATAATTGTGTTATTACATGGCGTATTCAGTGTGATAATCCTATGAATCCCAATGGATGAGCATCAAAAGGAGAAGCTAATACCCTAATTGAAAAAAGGTATCATTTACTTGTGGGGAAACTTATTTAACTGCACATATAAGACCTAATATTGTTTTTCTCTGTAGGTGTAGTGAGTAAATATATGAATGATCCAAATGATGAACATTTAGAAGCGGTCTTTCGAATCTTTAGGTACCTAAAGATAACTCCAGAATGTGGATTGAAACTTAAGAAAAAAAAATAAGAATCGTAACATTGAAATCTACATTGATACTAACTACGCAGGAGAACTAACTGACAGAAGGTTTATCATAGGTTATTATTAATTTGTACATGACTCAAAATCTCTCAATCACTAAAACACATGTCAACAACACCACAATAACATTGTCTCCCCATTCTTGTGGCTCAAAACCATTCCAACTTCCTCCAAGCTCATTGCAACCTTCATAGGAATCACATTGACTACCTTAGCATCCTTCCCGAATCCCTCTCAACCCTCAGCAGAACTTTCCCATTCCAAGTAATCCATCATAATCAAAATTTGCATATTCTAATTCCTTCGCTAATATCCATTACAATTCCAATTATGTCATGATTTACATTCCAAACCTAGAACCATCACCCCATCGCTAGATCTACACCCAAACCCATCTTCCCTGTCTTGCCATTCCCAAGATCAATTGTTAAATAATCTCCAATTACATAAATACCAATTCCAACGCCCAAAACCCACCATCTTCAAAATCAGCCAACTCATGCGAGAACTACTGAGATCTTAGGAAGCATCTCTTCAATATCATATATCACATATCACCACCCAACTAAGCCAAACCTGCTCGGCCTCATCCCCAACACAGTCAAAATTTCTCGCCTAGAAAATATTTAGCCATGCATTTCGAAGTCTATCGGTTCAACCTATCATGTCTGCAACTAAAACAACTGGGAAAATTGGTAGAATGTTGCCAAGGTGTTCATCAAAACATTCCCTACAGAAAACAACTGCAAATTTTGAGCAATCAAGCTACTAGAACGCCTCGTAAAAGTTAAACAAAAATAAACAAAGTTATAAGAGATTACAAGCAACATCAACCAAAGAATGACTAGGCTTGATATCAAATTTGAGCAAAACACGAATCCAAAATCCCAAAGTATTAAAGCAAACCCTGCAACAAAAGCCACAATATCAAGATTTAGGTTGTTGTACCTTGATTTTTAGTTTGAGAGAAATGGCAGGAGCGATGCCATGCATTTCTTCTATTAACAAAATGCAAGTGCATACTCAATCTCATTATTTTCTTCAAACAAAACTTCAACACCCTCACCCAATCAACAATTAAATTTCAAATACCCTGAAATCTTTATAGAAATGTTTGAAGTATGACCAATACTACTACAATAATGCCAAAACGAAACAAATTGAGTCGGTGTAAGGATGCCTACCAACTCCATTACCACTAACAGAACATTAGGAGTTGTAGCGTGACGGTTGCCCGCTGCATACAACTTCGCCAACATTATTGCCTACCTTCCATGATCTATAGATTTTGCATAAGTTTCTTACTTGAATTTATATTTTCTTGCGTAGATTCCTTTTTTGTTTGACCTTGATATGTTAGAAAGCCAATTTTGTAAACGAAAATAATGATAAGCTTATTCAGTATAATTAGTTAAGTTGTGTTTGAAAGCTATTGTGGGTCTTAGTGGTTTATGGGTAAATGGTGAATATCCAGTATTTGATAGGTATATAATGTGACTTCAAAAGTTTTTGTAATTTTTTTAATACTTCCCTCAAGGAGCATAAAGGTATCAAGATGAAATGAACAAATCCACTTACTTTGTGAGTTTTAGGGTATCAAGAAGAAATGAACTAATCTCCTTTGCTCTACATAATTCTTCCCTTCCCATTTCTCAATCTCGCATTTTCTAGGGTTGCCATCATTCTTGTTGTCTATCCCTCGCCTAAAAAAAGGCCAAAAACAAATTATCAATCAAGATTTCAAATACTGTAATTCTGAGTGATTCACCTATGTAGATTGCAGAAAGTTTTATTTAAATAGTCTATTTATTTTGAGGTTAAAAAATTTTCCCTAACAATTAAGGACTAGTTCAAGTAAATAATATTTATATTACCATCCAGCCAAATAGTTATAAATTTCTAAAATTTATTATTTTTTTTTAAATATGCTCCTATATACCAGAAACCAACTACATCCTGAGAAAGGATGCCTGACAAGAAAATGGGAATCAATTAGTTCCAAACACAAAGATTCGCTACAAAGATGCAATCCATGACTCAATTTATAGTCAAGGATGATCTATTCCATCAGCATTTTGATCGACAAAAAAAGATAGCACTAGGTTACAACCCTTCTAGAAGAAGAATAGGCAGGTTAGGCGAGATGACGCAGTTGAGATAGGTGGGTGGATGTAAGTACGTGTTCTAGCAGTGAGGGAGCGGTATAGTGAACATACAACAAGTCTATACAAATATGTAGAGCATATCATGTGATGTGATGCCAATATAGTTATTTGATCATTTAGTCCTACTAGAAGGTTTAAACAAGTCCTACCATAAAAAATAACTCAATATTTCATGAAGAAGACATGGTTTTCTAACCAATGCTACATGCAATAAAAACAATATAGAGCTGATAATGCAATGAGTATGTATGTATGCCTGTGTGTGTGTGTGTGTGTGTGTGTGTGTGTGTGTGTGTGTGTGTTTATATATATATATATATAACAGAGAAAATCAAACGCATTAAAATGCTAAAGAAACAGTATGAAAATCATGGAATGCCTATCATTCTGCTGTTGTAGAACCACAAATCCTTCAAGAAAATACTTCAGAAAAAAAATAAATCGCAATGAAAATATATGAATAAAAACTTCAGCCTTTTACAATGTAAAAGACACAAAGACTAACTCATACATATTGCCATATCAATATATGAATAAAAACTTCAGCCTTGTATGATTTATATTGCCATATCAATACCTAGAAATTATACAAAATCATGAAGGACTAACTCATACATCAAAAAATTTCAATGAAAGTCGTATTAATTCATCTATTGAGATCATTTCCGAATTTCTAACCAGGAAGATTGAGCAGATTAAATTGGACAAACAGCAGAACTGTAGTAAGGAAATTGAAACAATATTGCAAGTCAGCCAAGCAAAATAAATAGTACTGTGGACATTTTTCAAACCAGAAAGAGCCCGAATGGCCGCCTTTCTTTAAAGTAAATGAAGAATCAAATCATCCAAGCAAAAAGATAACTATCCACATCCACTCCGCATTGTTTCTAGGCAGCCAAACATTATTTCCCCAATGCTTTCCCAATTTCTCATATCCCTACTTCACCGAAATTCAGAAGAAGATGCAGAACGATCTCTGCTATCCAATGAACAAACTTAGACCGAAAGCATGAAGCAATGATCATGCAACCAGAAATCATGCAATTTACAGACCTTGGAGCAATAAGCAGCTCACCCATCCGCAAATAATCCGATAGCACAAATCAAACGAATGACTGGTGCATCACATTATACGTTGTCACCATCAGTACGATCATCCATCCTCCGTTGTCGACGTGTTCGCCTCTGGCGCCGTCTTGATGGACTAGGAGCCTCTTCACCTCCACCATTATCATCATTACCATCAATGTCACCATGCTCATCATGACCATAATCATAATCATCCTCAACATCATCACCATCATCACCATCACTTCGATCTCTTCCACCCAGCTCGGCATCAACAATAGATTCACCCCAAAGAACTCTCCCAACTCTTCTTCTCCAAGACCTGGACGATCTAGATGATCCCCTCCTCCCATTAGACCATCCGACGCTGCTACCAAGCCCTCCAGTTCCTCTAAATCGCAGAACCAAGAAGAACGTAATTGTAGGAAAGGGAAGCAAACCTCCAAAGTCACCGCCATCCGAAAGAACAGCAAAACCATCCTCCTCTCCTCCTAGAGTCGATTGCATCGTGCTGAACAAATCACCCAGATCACGCTGCTGCTCCAACCTCCTCCAGTCTCTCTCGCGCTCCGGATCCGCCTCCGACGGGCGTTCGAGCGGATGCTCCGTTCTCGCGTGCTTCCTGAGCTCACTATAAGCCCCAGAAAACCCACATGTCTCCGTTGAGCAACTCCGTTCCTTGGTATTCATATGCTTCCGCGCCGCCTCGACAACTTTAGAGCCGGAGACGACGCCGCGGCAGAGAGGGCAGGAGAGGTTCGGCTTGGAATCCGCGGGCATGGATGCTTTGATGGCTTTTCGGTACTGGTCGAGGCAGTTGGAGTGGCGGTAGCTTGTGTCGCACAAGAAAGGACGGCAACCTTTGTCATGGGAGGCGCAGAGAAGCAGGACAGCGTTGTGGGGGTGTTCCATGCACACGGGGCAACGGATCTCGTCCCATTGTTGAAAGTCAGCTGATGCTGGCCGAGGAGATCTAGGCGGATTTCTTGAGGAAGAGGGGAGAGGGGAGTGGCGCCGATGATTGGTGGAACGAGAGGGGAAAGGAGAGGGGCGATCAAAGGAAACAGAGCGGCTTCGTCTCTCCTTGGGCATCTTGTTGACAAAAAGAGAGGTAAAGAGGAAGGCAGTAGGGATGAGATTAGGGAGAGCGGGGAGGAAAGATCAAGAGAAGAGGGAGAGGAAACCCTAGTTCCGGTGGGGAAAAGAAAAGGAGTGAAAAACAGGACGCCATATCCCTCATTTACGTCGGAGCTCACAGCTGCCAAGCAGACGCCGACTTTTTGGAAATTGATTTAGGAGGGGAATCCAGTCCGTTCATTTTGAGATATAGGACTCCATTTTGACCGTTGAATTTAAATTTTACTTGCGTTATGCCTTTTTCATTAACTTTATCATTTATTCTCAAAAATATCATTATGCCCCTAAAAAAATAATTTAAGATGTTCTAATATGATTTTTAATTTTAAAAAATTGCATAATGCCCTTAAAATTTTATTATTTAATTATTAATATTTATTAAGAAAATAAAACTTTATATATCTTCAACATATAATAGTTCTATATTATTTTTGAATTGAAATATTCTCTACATTCATTAATATGTAATTTTGAAAAATAAATAATTGTATCACAAAAATATTAAAATTCAAAACTTAGATCAGAAGGCATATAATCGTGAGAAAGCCTGAGATGTGAGGATATATGTCGTGACTAGATGAAAAACCTTAGAATCATCAGACGAAAATAAGATTTATTCAAAGAAATAAGACCTCCATAACCCTAATTTAAAGGAAGAGAAAACAACAAATAGAATGTAACGGACTTATAACCTTATATGGAAATGGTTGTCATCTAGACCATCTAAACAAAGTAAAACTATGCATGACTAGTCTCAATGAATCAAAATAAGATAGACTAACATTTATTAGAAAAAGTATGTTTTACAAATAGATTATAAAACCAAGCTAACAAAATATAAGTGACATGCATAATATCATAAGACTAATATGAATATATTTTTGGTAATTTAAAATTTAAATTTTAAATTTTAAATTTTAAAGCTCACCACACTCAACTATTGTTACTGTTGAGTGAACATAATAAGCTTTGAATAGTTATGTAAGTCTTTGATGATGAATATTTAGAAGATTTGTTTTTAAGATCGTATGATGTGTAGATTTAGAACTCACTCTACAAATTGGTGACTCTCAAAGGACAAGTCACGTCTTTCCATACAATAGGTGAAGGTAATAAATAGATGCAATATGAAATGATTATACCCAAAGTGATCTTTTCGTAGCTATTTCTAAATCAAAGAGTTGTGCCTACTCTATTTTAATTAATATCAATTTTGTTATTTTAAATGCATGATGTTTCTAGAGTGTGAATGTGAATTCAATGTTTTCTTTATTTTTTAGTTTTGGTTATCAGTTTTATTAATTTTGAAAAGTTATGTTACAATTTTTTAGTTTAGCTAGAAAATTTAATCCTTAATAAGCCTATCAGTAATCTAGGAAAAAAAATAAATAAAATGTCAACCAAATATTTAGTCAAATATATTGAACACGAACAAAGTAATACGAGAAAAGAGGACAAAGAGAGTACTAATGGTAGATCTTTGTTAGGCTCGTCGGTCAAACATGTAATTTGAATATCATTGTTGGTTTAGTTGAGAGTCGTCACTTTGTTTATGTTTATTTTCCCTTGAATGGTTCAATAGTTGACCAACTATGACGAACACCCTAACTTTATAAATAAGAAAAGACATAATAGAAAATAAACATATGTTTATTATGGTAGCTTAGGTTTACTATAGTTGCCCTAAAAAATAAAGTTAGCACATTCTAAGTGTACTTTGACATCTTATGAAAATTTAAAGAAAACTACAACAAACTAGACTATCATAACATAGGAGGGAAGTATTTATGAAAATAAATTTAATTTACTCATCCCAAGCAAGTGTCTAACGAGCAAACAAAGCGCAGAACACAATCATAATAGAATGACCTCACCGGCCTAATCCTAAGGTTAAAGCCTCATCATGTCTAAAAGATATATTACTAATTAGTTGGGGAAGATGGTGACAAAACCCAATCAAGATCCTATGCTTTTGTCATCTCAGGTTATCATGGTCCTCGATCTACTTCGTCAGAAAAGGTAGTTGGTCTGATCATGATCGAAAAATTATTTCGTCAGCAACCATGGTTGCTTCACCCAAGAGATATTTATATACCTATTGTAGATTATCTATTCAAGTTGTTGGTTCTTTAAGTTTTAGTGTCTTTAAAATTTTATGAGTTTTGTTGATTTTTCAATATGATTGTCTTTTAATTTTAATTTAATTTTGGATAGTGTTGTATTATTATTTTTATTATATGAAGACTCTAATCAAGATTCAATGGATCCATCATCCAAGAGTTATTAGTGTATGCAGTCCATTTGATTAGAAAAAACCAGAGGATTCCTTATTAACAATCAGAGGTTACTCATCCAAGGATACCTTGCAAACTGAGTTTAATATGATAGCCTAGGTTTACTACAATATCCCTATAAAATAAAGGTAGCACTTTCTAAGTTACTATGATATCTTATAAACATTTAAAGAAAACTACAGCAACCTAGACTAGCATATCACAGGAGGGCATTATATAAGAAAATAAATTTTATTTACTCATCCCAAGCAAGTGTCTAATGAGGGAAGATGGTGACAAGACCCGGTCAAGATCCCATGATTTTGTCATCTCAGGTTGTCATGATCCTTTGTCTACTTCGTCAGAAGAGGTGGTTGGTCTGATTATGATCAAAAAAAAATTTCGTCAAGAACCACGGGTTGCTTCACCCAAGAGATCTTTTTAGACATGCAGTAGATTATTTCTTCAAGTTGTTGGTTCTTTTAGTACCATTCAGATTTTATAAGTTTTGTTGATTTTTCAATATGATTATATTTTAATTTTAATTTAATTTTTAATTGTCATGTTTTCTTATTTTAATTATATGACGACTCTGATCAAGATCCCATGAATCCATCATCCAAGAGTTGTTAGTTTCTTTAATTTGTTTGGTTAGAAATAACCAGAGGATTCTCTATTAGCAATCAAAGTTTACTCATCCAAAGATACCTCACATATGAGTTTATTTAATTAAAGGTTTACTTTAATTTGTAATCTCATTCAGATTCTAAGTATTTTTGTAAATTTTGAATAAAATTATCTTTTGATTTTAAATTCATAAAAAGTTCAAATGGCCTCAAAGACCCTTGAAATTTTATAGAATTATTCAAAATTAGATTCTAAATAATCTTTAAAGTTTTCAATTCTTCATGGATTTATTTGAATTTTCTATGAATTATTGTATTTACTTAATGAGTAAATTATTTTAAATATTATTAAAAATTATTTGATGAGTGTTATTTTTTGAATACTTTATGGCCAAAAGTTAATGCGAGGTAAGTGGCCAAGCATGCAAGTATATATGTTTAGTAATATGAGGTTTAAAGAGTCAACGTATTGATCCCATGATGAAAAGCTAAAAATGATTTTAACAAATAAATTTCTAATTTCCTAGCTTCAGAAATCTACCTTACTGTGATCACAATGTAAAAATCAAATCCTAGAATTCTAAGCAACAAATAGAAAATAGAAGCAAGATCTTCAAAATTGAAAGTGAGATTCTTAAAGTTCAGGAGAGAAGAGGTGCGTACCTCTGTGACTCTAGCGATTGTAAGTTCATGATTTTCTTAAGTGTTCCCCTCTACATTATAGTTGTCAACCAGGTATAAAGTTTTCTCTACAACCTATGCTTGTATCATGAAAAGAATAATAAACTCATACTATTAAGTGTTGCTTAACCATATGATGTTTCCCACGATTCTTCAAATCCCCTATATATAGGTTGCGAAACCTTAATGAGAATATGTTTATTTCATTAAGTTCTTATAATTAACTTATTCATTCCATACGTAACAGTCAGGAGTAAAAGTTCACTAAAAATTTTAACATCTTAATTCGTCAAATCAAGAATAAAAGAAGATCAGAAGATTAACTCAACAAATTAAGGACATGAAAGCTTAAAAAAATTTTATGGGAAAAATATGCAAGAAAAATTACAAAAGTAACAATCCCTACATCAAATAAACACAAACAATATTAGTTACTCATAATGAAATAACACAAGGAAATTCATTGAAACTAATGACACAAATAGTAATAAAAAAATAAAAACAACTAAAAACCAAAACTTTCCTCTCTACACAAGTAGTTAGTCCTTCTTTTATATAAAGTTCTCTCAATAAAATAAGAAACAAAGTCACACTAAAGAAAAATAACCCTCAAGGCTTCCTCCCTTGAGCAAAAAATAAGAAAACCTAAGAAAATTTTGAAGCTCTCCAAATTCCTATCAAACCTTAGCCTTCAGCAACCCAAAGATGTCCCAAAATGTGTCATAACATCATCTCTTATAATCCATGTCAAAGTTTAGTAGGGAGATCTTTTTTCTAAGTTGAGAGGTTTAGGAGGCTTGATTATGCCTGAAGACAACGTAAGCATACCATTTGGGTCAAAGGAGCAGCGTGACCATGCCATTTCACGACAAAGTTACATCGAACCCAATATAGCCATGCCCACATTTGGCTTAATTTTGTCGACCATATAGAGAAGGTGGCATAATTACGGCACTTTTGACGTGGTTACATCGAGCTCACTTTCATAAAGTTTCCATTTTCTTGGTCCAAAATACATGCCTAAGCCCTAGTAGCCCACTAAAAACTAAAGATAACCTTCCACAAGCATAAAAATGTGATAAAGAAGGTGGAGAAAGCGGAACTAAATGCAAAAAAAAATACTTAAAATTATCTCATATCAATTCCCCCAAACTTACCCATTACTTGCCCTAGAGTAATTTCACATCTTAATTGTGAATAAAACAACCGTATTGTTCTCATGTGGATCCATAATTTTTAACCAGATTATATGAATTTCATAAAGGTATGTAAATTTCATTTCAGGGTTGACTTTGCTCTCTTTCTTTACTTCCCCTCCCCTACACTTGAATAGTTATTAAATTTTTTCTTTTTTATTTTTCAAAGAGAAGTTTTTTAATGAATTACTAATCTACTGACCAACCCACATCACTTAGCATTGTTATGAATAGAATACTCCAAGTATCTTATTAAGAGAAAGTGAATTCTTATTTATCAAAGGGTTCTTTGTCCTGCACATTTTCTCTTTCGTGCTCACCTCAAGCTTCTTCTTAGGAGGGAACAGACTATTTATTTTACTTTTCTTTTCTTTGTAAAACTTTTTTTTTCCTTCCCTTTTCTTGGAAATTAGTATATCTAGTTGTGCATTTTTTTTTAAGATTTTTGCATGTCTAATCATTCTGCATTTATAAGAATCCCTCCTTCTTAATATAAATTCTCACATATTATGACCCATTCAATGTTAAGACTTAATTCCTAGCCTCATTTGAAAAATTAAAAGGTTTGAATCATCATAGAAAAACTACTCATATTCCCATTAACATTAGTTTAATTATTATGGGTTTTCAATAAGATTTAGGTGAGGGTTGTTAAAGTAGAGGATTCATGAGTCAAGGTGAATGTCTATCTCTTGCTTTCATGAATGTTTGCTAACATTAATAAAATTCAAATATAATCTAGTTATTTTCAAGCTTTCTAACATGAACTACTAAAATTCATTTAAAAGTCCCCACCTAGCAAAGTGAATCAATCCTAGGCAAGTATCTAGGTATCATTCCCTCTGTTAAATTTATTTTCTATTATAAGCATGTCATATAAGAATGTAATAAAGCAAGTGCAGGAAATATGAATTTCATTTCACGAGTAACAACACATTTACAACAGTAGGTCAAAAATGCACACAAGTAAAGAAAATCACATGGCCTAGATTACAACATAAAGGCTAGTAGTAGCCTACATCCAATAAACTATCCATATACATGTCACAAAACACACACAAATATAGTAGTCCCACTCTCCCTATTGGTTTCTATCACTCTCTTCCATTTGGTTGCCTCTTATGCCAAAGGTCTGGAATAGTGGCAATAGTGGGAATGTCTTGGTCTGGTGTAACCCCTGTAGCGTCGAGAACAATTGGTGCATTTGTGCATACTAGTGTTAGTACTGGGTGACGTAAAATTGTGACTACTCTTGTAGATCATTAAACTATCACTCCATGATGTTCTGAGCTATCATCAATGCCTTCAGTCACTCGATCAATTATCTTATTAAGGGGTTATAACATGGTTCCTTGCAACGTTGAGAGAAACTCTCCCTCCTTCATGTAATAAACCACTAACGCTGAGCCATAAGAAGATACAAAAGCATTCGTAATAGGCTTTTGTAGATGCAACAACTCATCATCATCCCCTCTGAGGTCCCTCATTCATGTAAAGGGTGGTGATGAGTGTGAGGTGCCCTAATCTTATAGTGGTCTCGCCGCTAGTGATATAAACTATGAAGTGGTGGATCACTAACCCTACATCTACAGTCTTTCCCATCTAAATACATAAATTAAGGACCACCCAATCTTTACTGAAATCAGTGAGACTCTTGGTGGGGAGGAGATGAGCTAAAATAAAGTAGTGTCAGGTTCGAGATGTGGAGTTTATGTGTGTGAGTAGAAAGTTGATGATGCTCTCATTCTCAACCTATGTTAGATCTTTCATGGATATGTGGAGTCAATAAAATAATAATTTATTGGTAGTTAGGGGAGAAGGACCCGACATACTCGTCGTTCGTGATGTTGGGCGGATCATAAAGTCAACCGATGTTAGTCGAGCAAAGGGGACGTACATCCCGCACATGAAAAGTTCTACAAACTAGTTCGCTCTCTATCCTACCCCCATAAATTGGAAACCTCTCTCAGGGATGAGTTTTTTTTTTATGAGGATAAAAAATTGTTAAACCGCAACTAAACTCATGAACTTCTTATTGTCAAAGCTTGTGTCACTCTTACCCTTGCTAGGTGGCATTGTCACGAGGATGGAAGTCCTATAAGAGATTATGAGGGTGGTGGAGGAAAATGGCAACCTTTAAGAAATCTACAGTAAAGCTATGATGAAATCATAGTGAAACCGAGCTGAAAACTTACCTAATGATCCCGATATTTTGTATATGTAAGGATTTATGAAGTTGATACTACTACTTGAAAATTTTAATCCCTGGCAATGACACAAAAAACTTGATCCCAAACTTGATCCTAAGTAAAGTAAGATTTCAATTATATTTGTAGGGATTCTACGAAAGTATACATATCGTTATCAAGTAATATAGAGCTTTCTGATTGAGTCCCGAATATCGATCCCACGGAGATCGAGGTTAATCACATCGGCTTTCAAGAGAAGTCCTAGTTTAGAATAACACACCCAACCTGGAAAGGTAAAAAAAGTTTGGGTTTGAATAAAACCCAAAAATAACAACAAAAATCCAACTCCTCCCCCAAAAAAAAAAAACTAAGGAAAAACAAAAAGGGGGGGTTAAAAAAATAAAAAGAACCCCTGCACACAAAAAAAAAAGAGACACACGCAAAAAAAAAAAACAAAGAGAGAGAGAGAATCACAAAAAGAAGAAAAACTATACTCTAAAACCACAAGAGAGACGATAAAAAAAACAGTGTAAAATAAAAAGTGAAAAAAACTCAAAACACGCGAGACACAGAAAAGACAAGAGCTCACACTAGAGAGCCCCCTCATACCCCCACACCGAGACGAAAACCTCGCCCAAAAAAACAAAAAAAAATACAAAAAAAGAAGACGTTAGACCCTCACACTAAAAACCCCTAAAACTACACACACAAAAAAAAGTATCCCCATATATATGCACACACACCCATAGACAACATACTCAAACACATAAAATCGCATGAGACTACAACAGAGGAAAGAGACAAAACAACACCCCAGCTCACACATACTCACAAAACAGATTAAAACACAAAAATAGAAAAAGTACACATAAAAAAAAAAAAAAAAAAAAAAACAACAAAATATACTCACACCAACCAAATCCAAAAAACAAAAAAGCAAAACAAATCAATAAAAAAAAAAAAAAGAAAAAAAAAAAACCAACAAAAAAGGAAAAAAAAAAAAAAACTTTCAATGCAAAAGTCCTTGAAAACAAAAAAAAAAAAGAACAAAATTAAAACAAAAAAAAAAGAAAAAAACTAACCCCGAAGGAAAACAAAACCCCCCTAAAAAAAAAAAACAAACTCCCTAAAAACCCCCGGTCAAAAAAAAAAGGAAAAAAAAAAAAAAAAACCCCCAAAACCCCCCCTTCCCCCTCACCTTGCCGCCCCACTTGGGGCTCACACCCAAGCCTTCTTCTTCTTCTCTTCTTCTCATTTTATAATTAATTCCAAAGTCTAATAAATATTCAAGAAAGTTGTAAAAAAAATTCCAAACCCTAATTAGAAGTTCCCAAAAAGTTCCTAAAGCGCCCCTCAAAAACGGCCAAAATCAAAGAAACCTCCAAAAAAGGCCTGAAAGGCCCCCTCAAAAACCCCTCCAAACAACCAAAAACCCTTAAAAAAATCCAATTTAACAAATCCCAAAAAATTCCCAAAAAAACCAAGAAAAAACGCCTCAAAAAACAACCAAAACCGAACGAAAATGAAAAAAGTAAGACAAAAAACCGCAACGAACCCCAAACAACCAATCCGAAGCCACTAAACCCCCCCCCCCCTAACTGGGGGCAACCAAACAGCAAGTTTGGGGCCTAAAAAACGAAAAAAAGGAACTAAAGGGCCGGGTTCCGGCCCCAAAACCCCCGGGGGCCCCCAATCGACCCCAATTGCCCCAGTTTGCGCCAATTTAGGCCATTTATGCTCCAATCACTCCAAACACTCCAAATTCATCAATCTAAAACAAAAACAACAAAAAAAAAAATAAAAAAAACACAAAAAAAGCAAAAAAAACAGAAAAAAAAATAGGAAAAATAAAAAACGTATAAAAATACCACAAAACAAAACAAAAACTCTCCAAAAGAAATACTACAGGCCAAAAATAATTTATGTAGATTAGAGTTAATGGGTCATCCTTTAGAATTGCTATAATTTTTTTTTTTTATAAAAAAGTGATAGTTCAAATTAGAAGAAATTTTAGTGAATTAAACTAACCCAGGGTCTAAAATATTTATCATCAAACTTGGGAATTTGTTTTCCCATCTAATTCAGAAATATATGTAAATTTTTCAAACTTTGGATTCTATGAACCTTACTTTCTAGACTTAAGAACTCTCTTAAAAATAATTTTACTAATATAAGTACAAAGAGCAAGCTTAGAATTGTTCTAAGTTCTTTTACTCTAGAGGACTCAAGTGAAACTAATTTTTGATTAGGACATCTCCACAAGCTTCTCCTCACTTCTTTTTTTTTTGCATTTTCTTTTTCATTTTCAAGATCTTTTGATCCATTTATTTTTTTCTTTTTTTTATATGTGAGAATTCTATATCTAGAGAAGTCCTTAAATGATTTTGAATTCCACTATCCTTCTCTAAAGTTAGAACTTATTACTTTCCTTCACTTGAAAAGATGTATATATTTTCTTAAAAAATACTTTCTAAGAGAGCCTTAAATGTTTGAAAATAAAAATTCTAAAAATACTTAGTTTCTCAAAAAATACAATTTTCCCTACTAAAGATAGTTATTCATTTTCCCAAGCTCTCCAACAAATATCCTTCTCTATAGGTTCACCATCTTCACCAAAAATATCAACTAATTTTTCCTACTACATTTTTATACTTAAAATTCTAACATCCTTAAGGTGACTCCACATAACAATAAACATTAGAAATAAAATATAAAATTATTTGTAGTACTTTTGAAAACAAGTAAGGTTTAAATTTGAAACATTTTTGTTTTCCCTCTAAACTTAAGCTAAAACATGTGTAACAATGAAGTACAAAAATATGCGCCATGAAAAGATGACTTTTACAATTTACTAAACATCCTACAAAATTATAAAAAAGTAACACATGGTAGAATATTGCAGTAGAAAGTAAATCTAGCATAAACATGCTTGACATAACACTATAAAGGAATTTTAAATAGTTGAATAGGTACAAACTGAAGATTAAACCGGAACACATTTTAAACTTTATAAAGGAATTTTTGAATGCTAACAAGTTCAAAATATTGAGATAAGTTTTGTCATCTCCAATGACTCATTCAACTTGAATCACAAACATAGACTCACAAACTCCAATACATAGACTCACAGATTCATAAACAAACAACAATTGAGGTTAATTTGATCTCCCTTCTACTCACATTTCCCCTCCTTACTTTCAATTTCTAATGGAAGAAACTACACTAATATTGTTGGTGTATTATAAAACTTTTTATGGTTATCATCCATGGACCAAAGTTCTCTCATATGTTGCTAATTTCAGGGTTACTCTAAGTCTAAGGTATACAAACTTTGGTAAATAAAAGTAGTGTAGTTCATCCATATGTTATTTAATAAGTAAGTTCATGACCTTAATCAGTGAAGAAAAAGTTAGATAAAGGAAGTAATAGGTTTAAAATAGAGTGGTCCAAGTCCAAACTCTACATGCTTTAAGGTAATGCTCAGCTCCGGTTAAGAACTAAGTCGTAACATACTCGTCAATCTGCTACTACAAGAAATCATATACAAATCTAGTCATGATGAAGGAATTACCTCACAACATTAATCTAATCCACTCTAACATATTAAACAAGGATCAAAGTCCAACATCTTACTAATATCCAATCCAACATAACAACAATCACACTAAACAAATATTAAAGATAACCATGGGTTGCCTCCCATGAAACACTTGGTCTAACATCAATGACTCGATGTATTCAATGTTTACCCTGGTTGCCCTGCATCAGAATCTCATTCATTTTTTTCCTGTATACCATGGAATATGCCATTCAGTGATTTTGAATAACTCTTTCTTAGGAGATCTTTTACTAATTTCATCATTCAATTCAGGTTCTTCTTATGATTGAATTGAATATGAAGATATAAAGACTGGTGGTGTTGATGAATTCTTTAGATATGTAGGCTTTAAAATTTTATGGGGTACATTCATCTGAAGTTCATGAGATTTGTCAACAGATGGAATTAAAACTTTTTTTATTTTCAGTAACGTCCATCATTTTGCACCTCTCCTGAACATACATACAATCTTCTTTAAACAACGTTTTCAACTCATCATGAAAGTCTATTTTGATCTCATCTGTTAACTTACTCTCAAAACTTTCTTAGAAATGGTCTTTACTTAGATAATCAATTTCATCAACCCAAAAACAATCATTTTTTGTCTTAGTCGGATACTTCATAGCCTTTAAAACATTGAAAGTGGTTTCATGGTCCCTAATATTCATAGTTTACTCTTTTTTTTCACATCTATCATAGCTTATCCAGTAACAAGGAAAGGTCTCCCCAAAAAAATTAGATTTTATTTATCTTCTTCCATATATAATACAATAAAGTCCACAGGAAAGATAAATTTATCCACTTTAACAAGCACATCTTCTATAACCCCTTTAGGATAAATGATAGATTGATTAGTTAATTGAAGGGTTACAGTAGTGGGAGAAATATCGGCTAAACCTAACCTTTTACATATTGATAGAGGCATCACATTAATGCTCAATCGTAAATTGCATAAAGCTTTTCAACATAATTTTCTCCAAATACAGGAGGAATTGTTAAGCTAGAAGGATCTTTATTTTTTTAGGAAGTTTTTTCTTAAATATAGCGATGCACTCCTCACTTAGTGCAATTGTCTCGTAATCCCCAAATTTCATTTTCTTGTTTAATGTCTCCTTCATAAATTTTACATATCTTGGCATGTGTTCCAAAGCTTCAGCAAAAGGAATATTTATCGTTAACTTCTTAAGTAGTTCCATGAACTTTAAAAATTGTTTATCCAACTCATACTTAATAAGTCTTTGAGGAAATGGGGGTGGTTGTCTTTCTAAATTGATTTTAGTTTGAGATATTAATTTTTACAGATCCTTAGAAACATGTTCTTTAGGTCTTTTAGTTTCCTTTATTTTTCTCACAACTTCTTTCTCTTTTCTAACCACACCCTCTATCTCTCTTCCACTTCTTAATTGGACAGAATCTACTTGTACATCATAGTTCTCTTTAGGGTTGATCTCAGTTTTGCTAGGAAGTGTTCCTTGGGGTGTATTGCTAAGTGAATTAACAATTTTTCCCAGCTGATTCTCTATGTTTCTAATCACAGCATTTTGACTTTGCAACTGGTTTCCCATTTGCAATACCACTTCTTCTATAGACATATTATCCTCAAGTTGTTGATCATTATTAGAGTTCAATGGATATGAAGGTCTATAATTTGTGTTCCTTTGATTATTCCAACTTCCATTAAGATTTGTATAATTATTTTCCCATTGTTGGTTTCCACCATCAGTAATATGATACAAGTTATAATGAGGATGGTTCTTCCAACCTGAGTTGTAAAAGTTAGAATACAGGTTGTTTATGGTATTTAAAGTCTCATCTGATAAGTTAGAATCAATCATATGCCCAAATGAACTTTCCTCACTTACTAGAGTAAATTGAGGCTGGTTCATTCCAAATTGGTCCAACTTCCTTGATATTGTAGCAACCTGAGATGCTAGAATTGCAATTGCAACTGTATCATGAACACTTGCTACATTTTTAAGATTTATCCTTGCAGAGGGCCATTGAAATTCATTTGTATCCATTTCTTCAATTAATGCATATGTTTCATCAAATGGTTTTGACATTAATAATCCATCAGCAACAACATCAATTATAGACTTAAGGGATCCTACTAACCCATTGTAAAAAATTTGAATGATTAACTAATCAGGCAGAGCATTGTGTATACACTTTCTTAAGAGTTCCTTAAATCTTTCACAGGCTTTGTATATTGATTTCCCTTCATACTAACAAAATGAGATAATATCATTTCGAAGTTTAGTACTCATTGAAGGTGGAAAATACTTAGCTAGGAATTTCTGAGTCAACTCCTCCCAATTTTTAATAGAGCCATGTGTTAATGAGTATAACCATAATTTAGTGTTATCCCTTAGTGAGAAAGGAAAATGCCTTAGTCTAACAACATTGTCTGACATGCCGTTATAATGAAACGTAGCATAGAGTTCTAGAAAACTTGATAAGTGTAAATATGGATCCTCCGAAGTTCCCCCAAACTGGTTGTTCTACACTAGTTGGATAATCGCTGGATTAATTTCAAATGAGACAGCTTCTACGACAGGGGCTTGTATACTTGAGAGTAAATTTCATCTGTCGTAGGACTTACATAATCCCTTAATGATTTTTCAAGTTATTATTTTGAATGTTTTCCATTTTCATTTTTAGTTTTTCAAGTCCTTTCTGTTTTTTAATTTTTTTCTTATTTTCTAGCTCAGGATCATAAGTTACAACTCTTGCAGATCCTTTGTTTAGCATCCACAACACAACAAACAATGCATTAACAATTAAACAAACAAAACAAAAAATATATTCAACACAACAAAATATTTTCACAAACACCTTTTTTTTCTCACAAACATATTTTTCACACCACTTTTTTTACTTTTCACACAAAAATAGTTTTTACAATAATACAGTTTTCCAAGTCTAAGCCTAATTACTTCAACTAAAATTCTCCTAGAAGTCAAGATCAACCATTGTGATCCCCGGCAACGGCGCAAAAAACTTGATCCTGATATTTTGTATATGAAAGGATTTATGAAGTTGACACCACTACTTGAAGATTTTAATCCTCAATAATGACACTAAAAACTTGACCCCAAGTAAAGTAATATTTCAATTATATTTTTAGGGATTCTACGCAAATATACATATCGTTATCAAGTAATATAAGGCTTTCTGATGGAGCCCTGAATATCGATCCCACGGAGATCGAGGTTAATCACAACAGCTTTCAAGAGAAGTTCTAGTTTAGAATAACACACCATAGCTTGAAAGGTTAATAAAGTTTTGGTTTTGATTATATCCTATAATTATCACTACAATTCTACTTCTACTCCTAAACTAAAATACTTAGTGAAAATCAGAAAGTGAGGTTTAATATATTAAAAGTACTCTTTCCCGTGCAATGAAATTAGTGACATGCGTAAAAGTAAAACAAGTAGCGAGAGAGATTCTGACAAATAGGAGCAATTATATTCATTACCCTTACTAGAGATCTTATAAAAAATATTGGTTAATCTAAAGTTTGAATAGTTCTGAAGACGGGCTAGGCAGGGAAGATACTAGCTCTCACTCTAGAGTTTCCTCTTATCTCTCCACCTGGAGGCTAACATCTCGCATCAAAACCTAAAACAATAGGCCAAATTAGGGGGCTTTAGCCTGTCACTCTAAAGTCCTCTAATTCTACACCCATTAAAGATTATTTCCCTATTTATTTGCACTCAACCATATGGACTACATTCTAATCCATATAATCTCATGTAATTCTACCACAGCTGATTGAGACGATACCATCTCGGATCTTACATGTTCTCACAACAGATTTTAACATGCAAGTTGATCAAGTTTACATGTAAATGAAGAACAAAGTAAAATAATCACAATATATTCTCACTCTAATCAATTATATATAATACACATGCATACTAATTCATTATAAGAAGAAAGAGTAAAGAAAACTACTCACTACACATGGAGAAAAAACAATAACTTTTCATTGCACAAGTCTTTAAAACCATGCAGTCAAAGTACTAAATTCAAATCAAAATAAAATGAAAATACTTATCTCTGATGGAAATCAAACTCTCCTTGTATAGCAAAAGCAATCTCCTTACAACCCTCTCCAAGAATAAAGTGAAAAGAAAAGAAGAAATCTCTCACTCTCTCTCTCTTTCTCTCTCACCTTGCCGCCCCACTTGGGGCTCACGCCCAAGCATTCTTCTTCTTCTTCTCTTCTTCTCCTTTTCTAATTAATTCAAAAGTCCTAGAGATATTCAATAGAGTTTTTAAAAACATTTTCAAGCCTTATTTATAATTTCCCAAGAGTTTCTTAAGTGTCTCTTCAAAACTGTCCAGATTCAATGAATCTTCCAAATACTGCTTGACGTGCCTCTTCAAAACTCCTTCTAACCACTCTAAATCCTTCTATAAACTCCATTTTATCAATTCCTACAAATTATCTAAGAGATGCACGAAACACCATTTCAAAAATCATCCAAATCCGGTGTTTATTGAAGAAGTTATGCTAAAAACCGTCACTGGCGCCTAATCCGCTTAAGCGCCCCCCTCTCTATCTGGTGGCGCCTAAGCGCCAGTTTTGGCACTTAAGCACCTGGCACAGGTACTTAAGTGTCTGGTTTTGGTCCCATAGCTCTGGTGTGCCCCAATTTGACCTGATTTGCTCCGCTTTGCTCTGTTTTGGTCCATTTATGTTCCTTTTGCTCCAATCACTCAAAATTCTTTAATTTGATGTATCTACAACCAAAAACACAAGAAAACATACATTAAAAGTGCAATATCATCATAAAACATAGCATGAAAAATAGTACATTTTTAGGCGTATCACCTAACACATGAAAGACTCTTCAATTTACCTTCTTTCGGCCAGATATCACTCCCTAAGGTCTTTGATGAGCTAGATTTTTGACATCAGAATGCATGGTGGATTGCTTGCGAAAGGATTGAAAAACTAAAGAGAATTTGGAATATTTAAAGCTGACAGCATGGTCACACCAAAATTGACATAGTCAATCCACAAGGCGAGCTATGATGATGTGGTTACACCTAAAATTGGAATGTCTTCGTGAGATGGCTTGTTTGACGACATGGTTACAATGTAAATCTACATAATTATGTGAAGCACGCAGGTTGTGTAGTGTGATTATGCGACCTTTAGGCATGGCTACGCTTGACTTGTGTGATCTCACTAAAAAGGCATGATATGCAGCGTCAAAAGCTTGGATTTCAACTGCATTTGCTCCCCGAACTTCGTTTTAGCTCCCCATACCCTAGTTTGATGAATTGGACTTGTGGAAAATTTATCTATTTATTTTTAAAATTTGATACCCCACAGACAAAGACTAACTAGTTATAGAGGGACAAAACACAACATCACACAACAAACAAGATGAAACAAATAACAAACATATGAAAATCACAAACTAAATCAAACTTCAAAGAAACTTAACAATCAAAATAATCATAACCTAGGATAACACTTGAGTTGCCTTGCAAGGTAGCGTTTGATTTATCTTCTCAGTCAGACGATGGTAAATCTGCTATTAGGATGATTCCAACATCAGGATCTACCAAAGACCTTTCCTACCACCTTCTAAGTATCCTTTATTCATTAAATTTAATATCATTGTTCATCTTCCTATCTTAAATATCCACAACCCCAAATTGATACACCTTTACTACAATGAATGGTCCCAATCACTTAGACTTCAATTTTTTAGGAAATAATTTTAATTGTGAATTGTATAACAAAACATCTTATCTAGGCTGAAATTGTTTTCTAATTGGTTTTTGATCAGCCACTTCTTCAAATTTTCCTTATATATTTTGGCATTCTTATAGGGTTCATGTCTAATTTCTTCAAATTCGTTCAATTAAGATAATCCTTTCTTTGTCACATATTTCAAGTTATAATTAAATACTTCAACTACCTAGTAGGCTTGTGTTCCAATTCTATTGGCAAATGACAAACTTTTCTAAAGATCAATCTATATGGTAACAAACCAACAGGCATATTGAAAGCGGTCCAATAAGCCCATAATGCCTCATCAAGCCTAAGAGACCAATCCTTTTGACTAGAGTTAACCGTTTTCTTCATTTTTTTTTTAATTTTCCTATTATAAAACTCAGTTAATCCACTAGCCTATGGGTGGTAAACAATAACAATCTTATGTGTAATTCTAAAATTTTCAACTAATGTCTCCATTTTTTTGTTATAAAAGTAGATGTCTACATTACTAATAATCACTCAAAGTGTCCTAAATTGACTAAAAACATACTTTAAAAATTTTAGAATACACTGAGCATCATAATTAGGCAATACCACAACCTCAATCCACTTGGAGACATAGTATATTACAACCAAATGTTGAAGCTTCCTAAGGAAGGTATGAAGGGTCCCATAAAATTTATTCCCCAAACATGACAAATCTCAACTCTCAAAGTGAAATTCAGGGTAATTTCATATCTCTTAGTAATATTCCCTGTCGATGGATATTTATCATGGGTTTTGACATAATCATTCACATCCTTGAAAAGGATGTGCCAATAAAATCCAAAAGGTAATACCTTACCAATTCAAAATTTTCCAAAATTGCTTTTATATTCTGAATCATGTAGAGACTTAATGATATCATTGACCTCTTTTAGTGGCACAAAACTCTTAAGTATCTTGTCCTTAGACTTTCTAAAAAGATAAGGCTCATCTCAATAGTAGAATCTAGCATCAAAAAACAATTTCTTCCTTTAGTGGTATATTAGATCATAGTGAACGTCTCATTAACAACAAATTTTATAATGTCAGCATACCATGGGGTGTTATCCTAAGAAATAATCAAGAGTTTCTCATCAGAAAAATTCTCATTTTTTTCGACTAGACACTCATCATAATTCTTCTGCTCGAGCATAGATAAGTGAACGATTATCAGGCTTTTGGTACCTTTTTGATTCACAAACTCCATATCAAATTCTTGTAGCAAAAGGTCTCATAAGACCAAATGAGGTTGGCATCCTTCTTGGCCACACATATCTGATAGTAGCATGATCGGTGTACACCATGACTTACGTTCCTATCAAGTAGGATCTAAATTTATCAAACACAAACATACGACCAATAATTCCTTCTCAATAGTGGTGTAATTCACTTGGGCATTATTGAGGGCACTATTGGCATAATATATGACATGAAAAATATTTTCTCTCCTTTAGCCTAAAACTACTTCTATAGAGTATTCACTCACAAGACACATCAACTCAAACAACATCTCCCAATTCTGTGCAATGATCACAGCTTCTGTGACTATCTTAGGTCTTAAAGTCTCAAATGTAGCTAAGAAAGCCTCATCAAAATGGAAGGGTGTATCCTTTTCTAACAAATGTTATAAAGGCTTGGCGATCATAAAAAATTCCTTAATGTATGATGGTAAATCCAGTGTGCACTAAAATCCTCCTAATCCCTTTCACAGATGTGGGTGGTGAAACTTTTATATCTCCTAATTTTAGCCAAATCTATCTCCATCCCATAAAGAGCTCCCAATCTCCTCAGTAATAATGAACTGAAATTTCTGTTAATTTAACTCCAAATTAGTCTCCTCCCACCTTTGCAACACTTTTCTAAGATTGTCCAGACATGAGATAAATGAAATGTCAAATACAGAGAAGTCATCCATGAAAATTTCACATAATATCAATCAAGACAAAAAAACATGGACATCATGCAATGTTGGAAAGTGGCTTAAACATTACAAAGTCCAAAGGGAATCCTCATAAAAGTGGAGGACCCATAAAGGTTAATGAATGACATCTTGTTTTGTTCATCAGGTGCTATAGGGATCTATGATATCCTTAATAGCCATTTAAAAAGCAATAGAAAGGGTGAACTGCTAATTTATTCAACATATGGTCCAGAAAGGGGAGAGAAAAATTGTATTTTCTAGTGGTTTCATTCAACTTAATATAAATGATAGAAATGTTCCATCAAGTGATAATCTCAATTGGTATTACCTTATTCCTTCCATTTTCTACTAGTATAACTCCCCCCTTCTAAGTCAAAACATCCTTCATGAACATGGCATAAATATGCTTCTATTTTAAGGCTTTAAAAAATATGATGTTTATGGTCAATTTCTTCAACACCTCTAGAAACATTAAACAATTATTGGCCCAGCTTTTTCTTCTTCAGCCTCTTAGGAAAAGGTTGTGGGAGTCTCTTAGGCTTAATCCTAAAGGCTGAAATATTTCTCTCTAGGCCCTCTATTGGGGACTCACTCTTACCTCCTATTACATTGTCCAAGTTAATGGAGTTCTTCTCCTTCCTATTGGTGGCTTCTAACTCCTTCACACCCCTTAACTTCACAACATGCACTTGCACCTTTCTTTTTTTTTTCCTTAGGGTTTACTTTATTGTTACTTGGGAGTACACATGGGGGTCTATTTTTCATAGAATTTTCCCATTATCCTGATGGTTTTTATATGTTCTTAATGGCTACTATTTGTCTCTGTAATTGGTTTCCCATTTAAATTATTAGTTCCTTCTAGGATGACTTTTTTGCATAAGCTGGGTATTGACGTTAAATCATGGTCAGTATAATAGTTCTAGAAATTGTTTTCATGAGTGTTCCAATTACCTACATAGTTAGCTTGAGGGTTCCCCTACTGGTGATTTCCTAAAACTTGGTTGTTGTTGGTCTACAAAAATTTTGGATGGTCTTTTCAGTCAGTATAGTACGTATTAGAATAAGGATTAGAGGAGTGTTTCCTAAAATATTCATAGCCTCTATATTCTTCTTGTTAGGATCTCTTACTTATCCATATATAATCCTTTCACTTGATTGGGATCCTTGTATGGAATTCACCCCAAAAGTGTCCAACTTCTTCAATATGACAACAGCTTCAGTAACTAGGATAGCTACAACATTTGTGTCACACTAGCAACTTCTTGGGGTGTGACTCTCTCAAAAGATCATTGAAAATTATTATTTGACATAGCTCTATCAACTCATATGCTTCCACAAAAATTTTGAACATAAATGATTCTTCATCTACAACATCTTCAATGAACCTAAAGAAAGAAACCTACTACTTTGGATAATCAGCCCATCGGGCAAGGCATGTTTTGGACACCTTCTAAGTAATTACATGAAACTCTCTCAAGCCTAATAAATTGACTTTTCATATATTTCGGTAACAAAGTGATATCATTTCCATGCTTCAAAATCTTAGATGGAGTGAAGTATTTCACCATAAAGGTTTGAGTAAGATCATTCCAAGTGGTGATAAATCCTAGTGTAAAAGAGTTTAAGCACACCTTGTTTATGCCTCTTTAAAAGAATGAGAATATCGTAATTCTAATGACATTGTGTCAAAAAGCATAGAGTCGAAGAAAATTGGCGGTGAAAAGTTGGGTCCTCAATGGGTTGTTGATCCAGATAGTTTTTTTATATGTAGAATTTATGAAGTTGACATCACTACTTGAATATTTCAATCCTCGATAATGGCACCAAAAACTTGATCCCAAACTTGATGACAAGAAAAGTAAGATTTCAATTATATTTATAGGGATTCTACGCAAGTATACGTATCGTTATCAAGTAATATAGGACTTTCTGATTAAGCCTTGAATATCGATCCCACGGAGATTGAGGTTAAATCATAGTGGCTTTCAAGAGAAGTGTCAGTCTAGAATAGCACACTCTAGCTTGGAAGGTCGATAAATGTTTGGTTTTGATTATATCTTACAATTATCACTACAATACTACTTCTGTTCCTAAACTAAAATACTTAGTGAAAATCAAAAGTGGGGTTTAATATATTAAAGGTACTCTTCCTCATGTAATGAAATTAGTAACATGTGTAAAAGTAACATAAGTAGTGAGAGAGGTTGTTACAAATAGGAGCAACTTTATTCTTTAACCTTACTAGAGATGCTATAAAGAACATTGTTTAATCTAAAGTTTGAATAATTCTGAAGACGAGCTAGACAGGGAAGATACTAGCTCTCACTCTAAAGTTTCCTCTTATACCTCCACCTGGAGGCTAACATCTCGCATCAAAACCTAAAACAATGAACCAAATTAGGAAGCTTTAGCCTGTCACTCTAAAGTCCTCTAATTCTACACCCATTAAAGATTATTTCCCTATTTATTTGCACTCAGTCATATGGACTATATTCTCAACCATATAATCTCGTGTGATTCTACGACAGTTGATTGCGACAATACCATCTCAGATCTTACATATTCTCACAACAGATTTTAACATGCAAGTTGATCAAGTTTACATGTAAATGAATAACAAAGTGAAATCATCACAATATATTCTCACTCTACTCAATTCTATATACTACATATGCATACTAATTCATTACAAGAGGGAAGAGTAAAGAAAACTACTCACTATACATGGAGAAACAACAAGAAATTTTCATTGAGCAAGACTTTGAAACCACAAAAAAAAAGTACTAGATTCAAATCAAAATATAATGAAAATAGTTATCTTTGATGTAAATCAAACTCTCTTTTTAAAATAAAAGCAATCTCTTTACAATCCTCTCCAAGAATAAAGTGAAAAGAAAAGAAGAAATCTCTCACTCTCTCTCTTTCTATCTCACCTTGTCGCCCCACTTGAGGCTCACGCTGAAGCCTTCTTCTCCTCTTTTAATTAATTCAAGAGTCCAAGAGTCATTTTAAAAATATTTCCAAGCCTTACTTATAATTTCCCAAGAGATTCTTAAGTGTCTCTTAAAAAATGTCCAGATTCAATGAATCTTCCAAAAGGTGCCTCAAGTGCCTCTTGAAAACTCCTTATAACCACTCCAAATTCTTCTAGAAAGTCCCTTTTATCATTTTCAATTAATTTCCTAAGAGATACACGAAGCACCACTTCAAAAATCGTCCAAATCCAACATATATTCTAGAAGATATGTTGAAAACCGTCTCAGCGCCTAAGCATCGTTTTTGGGTGCTTAAGCACCCTCCTATCTGTCTGGGTGGCACCTAAGCACCATTTCAGGTGCTTAAGAACTGGGAACAGTCACTTAAGTGTCTGTTGTTTTTCCTCCATGGCTCTGGTGTGCCCCGGTTCCACCCGACTTGCTTCGGTATGCTCCATTTTGGTCCTTTTTTTTTCTTTTGCTCCAATCACTCTAAATTCTTCAATTTGATATACCTAAAACAAAAAACACAAGAAAAACATACCTTTAAAGTGCAATATCATTATAAAATATAGCATAAAAATAGTACATTTTTAGGCATGTCAATAGTCCCCCAAATTAGTTATTCTGCACCATTTGAATGGTTGGTCTTAGTTTAAAGCTGTTGGATGATCCAAAAAAATAATATATTATTTTAAGTACCTTTTTTATGTCTATTTTTGGTGATATTACACTTTAAATAAGGGTATTTGTGTGTTTTTGTTGCAGGTATTTCATTTTTAGGTATTTAGAGAAAAAAGGCAAAAAGAGCAAAATTTAGAGCAAAAACAGTTAATTTTGGGGTTTGGCTCATGATGTGCCAGATGCAACTTTTTTAAATTAAGGCATTTTGTGACAAATTTTGCATGAAGTTTCAAAGGGACACTTGTTCTAAGCACCCCATGGAGTGATTCAATGCATGTGGACACTTTGGAAGGTTCCAATTTGAAGGGATTTGACTCTTGAATCAAGGAGGCTCATCTTTTGAAATTCAAAGTTTTGACTTTTGAATTTTGGAGGAAATTGAGATTTTTTTTAGAAGAGAGAACCAACCAACAAAAGAGAACCTCTAGAGAGACTAGAAGAGGGGACAAAAAGTTAGAGAGAGAGAGAGATGAGTTAGAGAAAGAAAGGAGGAGATTTTCTTCTAGGGTTGTAAGAGGAGAGGGAAAGTGCGAGATTTCTTCTTCATTACAATTCTAAGAAAAAAATTGTGAGAGATTGTAAAGAGAGAAAGGCTTGGAGAGAACTTCTAGGGATTAGCTTGGGACGGATTGTGAGATAAGTTATATTTTTTTATTTATTTTATTTGTAAACTTGTTTTCATATATAAAATCCATGTTTTATCGTATCATTCTCATGAATTTTGAGTAGTCTTCTTTATCATTTTCCCTACTTTGAAGAAATGGTTTTGTGAAGAATTGATTTTATTTTGTAATGTCAAAAATTTGTAATGATTTGTAATGATTTGCAATAATTTGTAATGATTTTATTCACTACTTTGAGGTAAACTACGATCTTCATTTACTTTTTGATCTGGCCAATTGAATTGTTAAAATGTGTTGAGAATTATATGTTCTTAAAATGGGATTTGATTTCTACAATAAAGGGAGAATCACATTTGATTTCATGGGAGAGTATTTCATTCATGGGATGGGGTGCAAATAAATAGGGAAATGTACTTTGATGAATGTAGAATTGGAAGATTTTAAGGTGACATATTAGAATCCCCATTTTGGTTTAGTTGATTGGAAACTAATGCGAGCATGTTAGCCCTCAGGGGAGGAAGTAGTGGGAGCTCTGAAGTGACATCCGGTATCCTCCCAGCCTAACCACAAAATTAGGGACCAAACTCTCGATTAGTCAATATTCTTTATAGCACTCGGAAGAGGGTAGAAAATAGGATTGCTCTCATTTTACACAAAACAATTTTAAATAGATTTTACAAATTATTTCAATTTCTTCATAAGCTATACATTCATGATAAAGGGGAAGGATGTTTTCTCATATTTGACCTTTTCTTCAATAAAAACCTTTATTTATTTCAGTAATTTACTTTTGAAAGTTTAACATTTAGTTTAATTTACTTATTATAGTCATACATCTCTATAGTTTGTAGCATTTCACTTAAATAGTTTAATTTCATACTTATCACTTCACTTTTTTTTTATATTATGATAGAATATAAATAACTACCTTATATATTTTCAGCTTCCCTATGGGATCATATCTAGGACTCCATTAGAGACCTATATTATTTGAGCGATACGTATACTTGCGTAGTATGTAAACGAGAATTGGGATTTTAAAGAGTTTTTTAAAGATAAATTATTTTCATCAAAATTATATTATAGTTTGGGTTACATTGTATCATTATTATTAAGCTTAACAAATTCTCGTCGCATCATTGGACTATAATATCTCATAGTTTATGCTTATGTGGATTTCTTTAACATATGGGTTGGCATAATCTCTAAGTGATTTTATGATTTTTTTATGAGG
>NEWO01000103.1:171830-195912 GCA_003013225.1 Phalaenopsis aphrodite
TTCCGAAGCGGGCAACGAGATTTCAATTTCGATGACCGACAGCTTCTTACGGGCAAACCCCACACCAAAAATAGTGCCGACATTACATCAACATAAAAATTACACATTAATTTGTAGGTCGTGTCAAATGCTAAAAAAATTAAATTCAGTGGCATTGACCCTGAGCTTGAAGAAAAGTTGGATCGTATGTTTGGTGGAGTCATTGACAAGAGAGGATTTCCTGGCATAAATGAGTATGTATATGCCGAGCAAACTGCTTATTCCAATGAAGGCCACAAATCTTACCTCAATGAAGTTAAATCTACTAGTTTATCAAAGCGTCCTAGGGTTGATAAAAGAAAAAAAATAAGGTGTGATTTTCATTAGAAGACAAATTGCACGGTTAATTGCTTCATGTACGAATGATCTTAGTACATCACAAGCAACTTCTATTCAACAAGTAATGCAGATTCTAGAAGCAACTCTCAAATTTTATGGGGACATGTTGTTATCCTTGTTCTCTATAAAGTTATTTGAAGACCCGACTTGGGGAGAGTCCTTTATGTCGATGACCCCTGACCATGGAGTCACTTGCTCACAATATTTTCATGACAACAGGGATGCATGAATTTATTTTATTTATTGGACACTTTATGTTTAATTTTTATCGGGACATTAATTGTGCTACTTTCATGGGTTTTATTTCATAAATACTTTATCTTTGATTTTTATGGGGACGTATTTACAAGTACTACAGCCTGTTCATTGGTTTTCAAACGTTTGATATCATTATTTTCTGTTTAATGCAAGTTTTAGCTAATTATGTGTTACTTAAGTGTGGTAGCTGCATAAATAATGAATGCCATAGATAGAGAAAGACGCAGAAGAAGAACTACAGTTGTGTTATGCTTAATGTATGTGTATTACAACTCATATATTATTCTTTCTTGTTGCATGAAATCCACATAAATATGTGATAAGTGGGTTCGAGAGTTTCTTGTAAAGCACTAGAAAAGATTTAACCATATGTTCCATTTGACATAGCTCATGTTTATAGACCTGATAGAAGAACTGTACATGAATCAAGGAATTCATGGCTCCTCCAAGATGACTTATAGAGATTTGTTAGCCATAACCCTCTATATTTTATTCTAGAATTAATCTATGAAAAGAGCCATGGAGCGATTCCAACACTCATCAGAAACAATTAGTAGATATTTTTCAATTAGGTTGAGTGATCTAATCAGCTTATCATTATAAATTATCAAAACTAAGAACCACACATTCCAAAGGACTCCCATAGAGATTTCACAGGACCAACATTATATGTCATATTCTAAGCTAAATGCATGTGTTCATATTTTCCTAAAATTACTTGAATGCATTAATTTAAATATCTTTGTTAATTTTTTTAGGATTGTATTGAGGCAATTAATTGAATAGTGAAAAGATTGAATACATTGTGTTATGTGGTCCACCCACACAAAATATCATGGTTGAATGTTACTTTAGCATGTGCTTCACTTTTGTTATTGTCAAATTAGAAGGTAGTGCACACGACAGTCACATATTCAAATTTGTCATGAAAACTCATAAATACAACTTTCTGAAGCCACTCGGAGGTTTGCTTACATATGAAAAAATGAAATGTTACTTTTAGAATATAATTTATTCGATGCTAGATATCCTTTAGAAAGAAGGTTTCTCAAACCATTTCTTGATATTAAATATCACATTCTTGATTTTGAAAGAGCTAGCAACATTTCTCGGGGTTAAGAAAGAGATGTTTAATAAGAGGAACCCATCTTTGTGTGGTGTTATTGAAAGAATATTTGGAGATTGGAAGAAAAAATGCGTTATTCTATGAGATATGATGACATATTTGTTCAACAAATAAGTGCAGATCATTGTCGCTACAATGACACTCCATAACTACATTCGATTGCATCTTTCACGTAGTCATTGACTTCAATAAGGCATATGAAGATCATTCACATATTCCTTCTAAAGCATATGAGTATTGCTTAGGAAAATCAATATCACATGCTGAAAGTGATTTGCCAAAGTCATGTACCCATGATGGAGAAGGTGCGGGGGAGATGATAGAGTTAAGAGGGCTAATTACATATGTCATAGTTAGCGAAGGAAATGATGTTTTGTGTTTCTTTTTTACCGTGAAATTTGTTGTGAAAACCTTAATGTTTACTGTAATGATGGTTTATGTAATGATGTAAAAGTTGAATCTCAATTTGGTGGAACTATTATTTTCAGTTTTTTTGCATGTATCTTTTCCACATTGCTGACCTCTGAGGCAAACATGGGTAAAAAAATTATTGTAAATATTTATTACTTGTTTTATTTTTGGTTCAAATGTCTATGATGAAATATTAAACCTTATGGGTTCTTCTTGATGGCCTATATGTTGATATGGGATCTTGACACGGATGAAATAATTATCAAAGTAACAAAGTACCCCTCTTTTTCAGTAGTATGATTGTTAGGGGTTCTTCTGGATGCCCTTCATGGTGATATGGACCTGTGACACATATGAGCTCGGTATTACGTGTTTTAAAGGTAACAAAGAACCTTTTTTTTTCAAAGGACTACTGTCTTTATGCAGTGATAAATTATTCTTTGATTTATACTTTGTGCTAAAAAACCTCACAACTTTATAAAACTTTAATAGAGTATTTTACGATGCCTCTCGAGCATTATACTATTATTGTGGATTGTAGTGTTCTCTACTTACTTCGTGACAATCATATAGTTGTGAGAAAAAAATTTATAGATGTCCAAAGTTTAAATCAGAGAGTTGTGACTTCTTTAGATGGGCGGATTCATTCAATAATTCCACCAATGATAGTGATCAAGCATGGAGAGTTTTGTTGGAGGAGGAATTATCTTGTGATATTAATTGGCACTATTTTAAAAATAATATTATGATAATATTAATTATTATTTTAATAGTTTTATTTTTAATTTTGATTGTTATGGTACTCGTTGTTTACTGATGTGTCTGTTTTTATTTCAAACTGAATATCTATTTTCATCCATAAAATGTACAACTAAAATTAATTCTATTATAAATAACACTATACTACAAGGGCAAAAATGTTATTTATTCATAAATAGCTGCAACACATTTGCTACAAAGAAGCATAAATCAAACAGACACATAGCTTCCCTGCCACAGCTTCTATGAAGTAGCTTCATGACACACCTACTACGCAACAGTTTTTTAATAAGCCGCAGCAACCCCAAACAGACCCTAATTGTTGATCTCTGACCTTGGGAAAATTATGGGAGGTCCTTATGATAAGAGAGCTTAATCATTCCAATTTTTATTTAATTTTAATTTATATTTATTTTTTAATATGTTTAACTGATTTATACTTTTAATTAATCTCTAAATTAATTATGAGTTAATTTGCTTATGTTTTATTTTTGTTTGCTTCTTGATGTTTTACTCAGTTCATAGAATTTTACTTTATATTTTAAGGATTTTTATTTATTTGGTTATGCACTTTTAAAGCTCCATTGATTTTTTTTGGATTTAATTAATTAAAAAAATCCTGGAATTTTTTATTTAAATGCATTCTGAGTCTGCCGCCATGTCAACCTAAGAGTTTTCTAATCTCGATGGAACACTCCATGGTTACATTCCCTTTCTATGTTAGTGTTCCATCTAGTACATTAATGGCTGATTCACTCTGCAATTTTATATTCAACTTTATCTACATAGTCCATTTCTAATTAAAAAAAAACGGACGACATCCATTCATCTTCCCAAAAGAGACAAAGAAAGCACACCGTCCATGATCAATTCTAGATCCCCTCAATCCTATGTGTCAAACTAAGATCCAACACATCTAAAACAATCTTTATGCCTTAGAGTTAACATCCTATGGTTAAGATAGAATGAATTGAATATTCACTCCACAAAGGGCCAAAACTGAGGGCCAAAATGAAGTTCTTATCCTATACCTTTATTTAAGAGGTGAGGCTTCAATTGTATGGGTTATAGACGATTGCCTTGAGTGTGCACACCTCCTCCTTGCACCAATTTAAGTTGGTGGTGAGCTTTTGTATAGTTTTAATCACAGGGTTCCACAGGTCAGTCTAGAGGGGGTTAGAGTGCTCAGGACAGAGAAAAAATGGTACATGAATTGATTTTAGAACTTAGGGAAGCTTTTTGTAGAGTTTTTTTTCTAAGTTTTGGTGAGTTTGGATATGAAATCAAACTTGGTCCTATTGCAGCTTGAAGAAATCAATGGAGTGGGAGAGGAGCAAGGGCTTACAAATGATGAGTAATTGACAAGGGATATTAGCCCTCATCCTAAGCCAAAGCTCTACCAAAAGTCACCAAAGATAACGAATATTAAATTTTTGGCTTTAACTTAATTTTAATTATTTTCATTTTGATGAATTTGGTTATGTTTGATTTTTTAACTTTGGATTGGTATTTTTGTTTTATAATCTTAGTAAATATAATTATATTTGATTGATTTTAATTTTACTTTAGATGGATTTGATTATTTTATTTAAATTTTATTCTCTTTGACTTTGATTTTGCTTGATGGTTTTAATCTTATGACTTTAATTTTGTTGTTTTTTTATTCTGATTTCGTAATTTTAGTTTGTTAATTTTAATTCAAGAATTTTGGTAATGTTTAATCTTAGTTTTAAATTTGACTTGGGTTAATTTGATATTTAGTGGATTTTAGAATTTCTAGAATTGAATTGAATATTGATGGTTGGGTTGATTTTAATTTTGTTCACATTAAAATTATAGGTTTGAATTTTAGTGATAATTTTAGGTGACTTTATTTTAATTTTGATTTTACTTTGACATTTTAATATGTTTTCATTTTAATTGTAATTTTGATTTGATAATTTCATACTTTATATTTTGAACTTTTTATTTGGTGGTTTTACTTTGATAAATTAAAATTTTATGATCAATTTTTTCTTGCTTTTCATTTTATATTGATGAATTTATTTGAATTTTTAATTTTATTTTGCTATATTAATGAGCTTTAATTTTAATTTTAAAATTTGGTCAATTTTTATTTAAATTGGACTTTCTGGATTTTAATTTTAGTTTGGTTTAATGATTTTTATTTTTTCTTCTCTTTTATTAAATGATGAACTCTATCTTAATGCAAAATGAGCCAAATACCCAATGTGCTCTATATAAATCGTAGAAAAGGTTGCCCATGAAACTAGGAGTAGGAGGTGCAAACTGCCCAATAAGCAAGACCAAGTAAGAGACCTAAGTCTCTATGGCCAAACGACATGTTAAGACATTTCTAAGCTTATAAAACTCAACTTAAGATTAAAGAACTTGATTTTAACAATCTCAACTAAGGGTTAAGGATTTGAAGCCAAGTATATGAAACTTTAAGTGATGAGGAGATGTTTTGAAGTCTTAATTTAGTATTGGTTCCTTCACTAGTCAAATAAGAAAGAAAATAAGGAAATCTTAAAGTTAAATCCTATACTCTAAAGAGAGAAAGAAGGACGGACCTCATGTAAAAATGAGTTCAACACCTTTATGGATGCTTTGGCTTTGTAGCGAAGACTTTTTTTCTTCCATTCCAGAGGCGTCCATGTCACTTTCTCAGTAGGTATAAGTCTCATTTATATGAATTGCAGCTAAATAGGGTCATATGGAATTAAATATTTTCTTCTCTTAACTTTATGACTACTAAAATTTTGTGGATGATGCAACACATAGGTTGCTGATAAGAAATCTCTGGTCAAATTGGGTTGACTATCTCCATGAATAAGTAAACTTAGAGTCTTAATATCTTGTGATCAAGGATCCATGGAATCTTGCCTTGAGTATCTTTACCTGCTCAGAAATTCCTTACTTATTTCTTGATATCCTTTTTTTGACCCATTCCATTCCTCTGCTTCATCGTTGAGGTCATTTCATAGGCCTTATTTCTTGATATGTTTTTGTCTATTTGGGATACGCTGATTCATCCTTTGTCGAGTGGCCCAATACGGCATTGAAGCATTAGGATGATCCAATTTGAGATGATCATATTGTCCTTAACATTCTCATTCACTAGTTATCATAAAATTTAAATAATATTCATTTAATAAAGAGTATTCTTGGGTATCCCTAAGATGTAATTAACTAAAAGGACACGTTTTTTTGGGAGTTTCTCATGACCCTATAACAAAAAAAAAATTCTCTAGTTATAATGTGGGGTTTTAAAATATGGCTTTCCTTGTGGATATATTTTCAATGCATTCTAAAAAAATTTCATTTTGGACATACACTCTTAATCTATCACATGAAGATTACCTTATAGAAGTTCTCCAAATTCTTTTTATATTTTGTTTGTCTATTTTTATTGTATTTTCTATCTTTCTAATTTCTTTTCTTCTTCGAATGATTTTGATGGTCCAAAAAGAAAATTATTTGGAAAAGAAAATTATAAAATGAAAATTAGACCATCTAGTGACTCCGAATTAAAAAGAATCAAAACATGGGAAATAACTAGTGGAGTCCAACAACCATTGATATTTTTAATAGGCATAAGTTTGAAATAGTCTTGCTTTGATTACCATTCAATTCTCAAACAACAGAAAAAAGTTGAAGTGCCCTTAAAACTTGGGTTAACATAGTTAACTCTAACAACAACATGGTTTATGATATGAATATATGTCACCCTACAATGACATGAAACTCAATCCAATGCTAACAAACTACAATCCATAACATTGAACTTTAATTTGAGAAAATTGCACAACAATCATCATAAAGATAACTGATACACATAAAATATATAGTATTTTTAAACACATTTTTATACTTATTTTTCAAATGTTACACTTTAATGGAAGGTATTTTTGTGTTTTTCTTATTGATACAAGTAAAAATGGAAAAAATGCTTAAAAGAGTGAAAAAAGATCAAATTTGGAGCAAAAAGATAAAAAGTTGTGCAAAAGAGTTTTGGCGCCTAAGCGCCAGATCCGGCGCTTATGCGCCGGTTAAACAGAGAAGGCCACGCCTAAGTGCCGAAACCACGCGCTTAAGCGCCAATGACAGTTACTTGACGAGTAAAATTGGTTTTCATGAATTTCGAAGAGGTTTTTGAAGCCCCCATTGGCTTAATAGGTGGTTGTAACCACCATGGACGAAAATTATCATGAAAGGATGCATCTCTTGGGCAAATACATTGAATCAAGTCACATTTTGAAGAGATCCCAAGGCACCTCTTGGAAAACTATAAAAGAAAGAAGAGAGGATTTAGAAAAGAGTCCTTAAAATATTGGCAAGTTTTGAAAGTTCTTTTCTGGGGAGTTAGTTCGGAGAGATTTTCAGGAACCACTTTTTATTTACTTTATCCTTTCTATTATTTTGTTTTGAGTGATTGTAAAAACAAAGAGATTCAAAGGAACTTCAAGAGTTTGGTGGAGGACTTGAGATAAGTTTTTATCTTTTTGTTTTAGAGTACTTTTGGTTTTAATCGAGACTTGTTGTTGGTTTGACAATGATTTTTTCTTTTAAACTAAAGTGTGGTTTTGTTTTCTCCATGGATTCTGAGTAGTTTTCTTTATATTTTTTTCTTAAAATGATAAGTAATGAAGTTTTGGATGGAAGTTGTGGAGAGTATTGATCTTTAATGTTAGAAGAAGTTGTGATGATTTTAATCCATGCACTTCATTTACTACTTGATTTGGCCAATCCAAATGTTCAAATTTGTTGTGAGAACATGTAAGAATCGGGCTGGTATTGTCCAGTCAACAATTGAAAATAATCACATGAGGTTGTATGAATGAGAATGTAATTCATATGATTGAGTGCAAATAAATAAAGAAATATTCATTGATGGGTGTAGAGTTAGAGGATTTTAAAGTGACAGGTTAAAACCACCAACTTGGTTTATTGTTTTAGGTTATGATACGAGAATGTTAGCCCCCAGGTGGAGGGAATCAAGGGAACTCTAGAGTGAGAGCTAGTATCTTCCCTTCCTAGCCAGTCTTCAGAACTAATCAAACTTTAAATTAGTCAATGTTCTTTATAACATCTCTAGTAAGGGTAAAGAATATTATTGCTCATATTTGGCACAACACAATTTGCATACTTCCACAACAGAACTCCTATACTTATTACTGATTCATGATAAGAAGAAAGATATTTTCATATTAAGTATTTTTCCTCTACAAAAACTTTAGTTATCTTTTTAAGTTGTTACTGTTTCGTTAAAATATCAAAAATACCAAAAATATTTAAATTTTAAATTCCTGCAATAACCTCTCTTCTTAGCTACTAAAAAAAAGGATGAATTGTTCCTCCTTCTCAATACACCAAAAGAATTCAACTCAAAATTGAATGAGCATATCACAACTCAAAAATTTCCAAGTGAAACAATATTGTAAGGGGCAACACACTCTACCTGTTAAGACAAGAGCCAAGAAGAACTACTTCAGGAAAATGACTTAAATCAAGCACTATTTGGGAGGTAACCGAGGAGTATTGCAATTTTATTTTAGTTCAAAGATGCTAGCCCTTTTTTCACATAGAAAATACAACAATGTGATGAAATAGTATTTATTCTTAGGCACACAACTTTGGCTCGAGTAATTACCTAATTGTATGTTAACTTATAGGAGGACATCCATGAGCTAATAATGTTTGATATATAACTGGTAGTACAAGATGATGTGTTTTTTTTTTTCATTTTTTGGATACATTGGAAAGGGAGTTTTGGAATTTTTAACCACCAATGGTACACATAACAATTTAAAGATTTCTAAATTGGAAATCTTACAGAAGAATAAAATAGAATTTTGATTAAAAGTAAGTGTCATTATTCATCACTTTATAAACCACTGGATTTTCTATCAAAGGATGTTTAAAGGGGAGCTTATAACATAAATCTTTCACTACTCTAAGATCGTAACACCCTCTACTCCCCTTCAATCACTAGGTCTTCCACAAATTTTCAATGTATCAAAGTTATAATTGAGGGTCTCTATCTCAGCAAAAAAAATTATAATGCATACAAGTTTTGTTATTACAAGCTGCTTGAGAGTTGCACAAGATCTTTGACTCAAAATGTTTGCAGTTAAAAAAAAAGGATTAAGGAAATTAGAGGTTAGAATTACACCATGGTGATTTTAAAGCTATACAAGCTTTTGTGAGGCAACTAAATACTAATTTTGTGCAATGGATTAGTAAGTTTTATACTAGTGTAAAGGAGCAAGTAGGCAACTGGGTGTTTGCTAGATGGAAGTAGAATTTCTTAAGTACCTTTTAGATTAAAGTTTTCTATGTATTAATTAAAATTTTTAATTACATGTATTCAAGCTTTCTACAATATAGACTAGACTACATTGGAAAATTCCATGTCTTAACACACCCAAGTACATAATTGGAGAGGTATAAGGGCATGGTTATAAATTTCTTACGATGGAACTAATAAAAACTTCATGTGCATGGTTTGTCTTCATATTAGCTACAATGCTTTCTAGTAGCCACCTTAGTAATGTCACTTAGGATTGGGTAGTTCTAAATTTTGTTATGCAATGTAACATAAAAATTAATATTAGGAGCTTGATCCATTCAAATATCTTTTGCATGGTGAGTTCTAGCACAATTAGTGGGTTGGGCTACCCATCATTGATCTATGACATTTAAGTACAAGCATATGTGCCCACCAGTGCATCTTGGAAGGTGGTATATCCAAAAGCATCCATCATTAGAAGAAAATTGCAACAAACGAGACCCCATGGTAGACAATAATAGATGCATGATAAAGAGCCTCTAGAAGCACTAATAGCAATTTAATCAAGAAAGCCTCATCACCACTTAGTTCTAATGATAAATAATTTGGTGAAAGGGAGACCCATTTTGAAGGCCTCAGTAACCAAATAATCAAGTTAGAAATAAGGTTGTCATATTCATAAAATGAATGGACACAAATTTTAGCTACTCATGGATATTAACCTACAACATTATGGCTACAATAGCCAGTTTCAAGCTTCTCTAACTAACATTTCAATAACTATTCATCGGTGCCAACCTTAACAACATTTATACTCATCACAGCCATAATATTAAGAGTTTCTAAACTATGGGCAAGAGAAGGGATAAGATGAGGATTGAATGAACCTAGTAAAGATGCACATAGATTTAATCCAACCTTACTAGCTTCTTTAACTTAAGTACTTAAGATTCGTTATGTAAATTGATATGTTTACCTTCTTAGTTATATAATAATCAATAATATGAGTCAAACAAAGAAATTGGACAATGTGTTGGTAGTTTTAATATAGAAAATCAATGAGAGTTATTATCGAGAGAAAAAAAGGTAAGACTTATCACTTGCATGGTAGAAATAAAGCCCAATGCTAGATATAATAACCCTTCATAACTTTTCTAATATATTTCTTAAAAACTAAAAAAGATTATTGCAAATATATTCACCAAAATAATAAATCTTTCCATGTATGAACATGGGTCAAAGGTCTATCTATTGACTAATTCTACTATGTGATAAAGTTAGCTCCATGGAATTTGTATAACTCAATACTAAATGCAGTCCAAAACATTATGAACCAAAATATGTTAAAATATTATTGTTAAAAATTAATAGAGAAGTTTTAATTAATAATACTAAGCTTAAATGATCAATTATATAATTCAATTAAGTTTGATTGTAGATACACCCTAACCAAATTAAACAATAATTAATATTGTGTGCCTTTAACTTTGAACATGTGCCTAAGATTCTAACTCATAAGAATAATTTTTATTTTATTTTTAAGGTTTTTTTTGTAGACAAGAAAAGATCTATTTATGGGTGAGTTTGATGCGCATGAAATTTATAAATATTTAACCAACCTTTGATCAATATTTTATATGCTTATATGCACATTATTTATTAAATTTTCATGCACTAATTACTCAAATTTGAACTTTGCAGGTGAACGGGAAGCTTTAGAAAAAAAAAATAAAAAGGAAATGTGCATAATTAACTTCTACAAATGTTCATAATAATTTGGGTGCAATTGATGTGAACAGGAGAACTTTAGGCACCCAGCTTGGTGCATAGATGCAAGATCTAACACTAGAGATCTACGTTGGTGCTCTGAAAGAGAGAATCACTGCCAAGGTGCTAGAATCAACTTAGAAAGTAGATAAATAAGCATTCAGGTGCTTAATCTCGAAGCTAACTTAGCTGCTAGAATCTCACCTAAAATTTGAGAGCTCAGGGCCTAGGTGCCCAGTAATGGTGTTTAGCAACTATATTACATTAAGATAACACATAGGATATAGGACTAAGCACTTATGTGCTAACAGGTTCCTAGCCCCAATTTTGATTAATTTCAACATGAAACTTTACCATATTTAGATGATACGTTGCAATCATATTTATGAAATTACTAAAAATAAATTAATATACTTTTGGAGGGTCCAATGGCTAAGTTTGGAAGCTATCTTATCGGAATTTAGAGAGCTCTTCAGAGGTTTTTAAGGTTCTCTTAAAGGGGATGATTATTGAAGCTCTAAAATGCTTGGACATGAAGAAAAAGATAAATATTGCAGTCGTAAAGCAAGAGCATTACTTTGTGCCTTTTCTATGCCTTTTCTTCTAGCTTAAAGTATAATCATTTCAATTTTCAAGTATTGTCATGTTTTCCCCTCTTTTATCATGAATTACATTCATTTTTTATGGAATTGAATGTAACCATAAAGTTTGGCATTAGTTTCCTTTTTAATAAAAAAAAATTAGATTTTTTTATTTTAATAGTTACCACATATTTTGAACTATATAACAACTCCTATTAATAGACTGATCATCGATTAATTTTTCTTGAAGTTTGTTCAAAGCTGAGAGATGAAAAACAAGCTCATCGTAGATAAAACAACTTAGTGGATGAATTATAGGTTAGAAAACTGAAAAAAAAAGTTTGTGAACCAATTTTAAGATTCAAAGAGAATTAGCAACTTTTTTTTGTATTTAATCTCCCTAAGTCTTCGGTAGGTTGCATGAAGAAAGTGGAAACCCTAAATTTTTCATAAGAAAGATACCTACTACTTATGATCAGAATTTGGTAGAATAAAATATAGTTAATATATAAATTAAAAATCACTCAACCACATTATAATAGGAGAAATTCAATCTCTAGATATTAACAGTATTAATTTTTCCTTGCATATCTTAATTTTTTATAGCAAATCTTGTTTTTCTCTTTGATTGATTTGCAATTAGTTTATTTTTTCACATAATTTTTTTTCAATTGATCGAATAATACATCTAATCGTTCTAATTTCATACTTGGTGTTTAATTCCTATGAGATGATACTCTTGTTTAGTTTGTGCAATTCCATCATAATGAGATACACATCGATCATTAAATGAGCCAAATAATCTGAAAAATACCTTAACAAAAGAAAGCATTCATTTCTAAAAAAATTGAAGAATATTTAAAAAAAGAAAAAAAGCAATCTTAAAAGTCCTATGCTTTAATCAATATAATTAATCTATAAAATACTTGAATGATTGATCTAACACTTGTAAATTGGTAGCATTCAACCAAAACATTAAAGCAATAATAGAAGAGAAATGTATAATACACTAATCATAAACACGGGCATAAGTACTCGAGAAGATTATTCGAAGTTTATATACAATAAGTTTCATTAATGGTTGCAATCAATTTAGGACTTATGATTACACATGGTGAGTGGGTTTGGAAAGCCATGGTTCAACTTGAGCAATGCTATGATTTTTAATGTAAATTTTAAACTATCCAACATATATGTATATATAATACCATAACTAGTGCCATATGTTTCCAAGGCTTTTAAGATTGTCTATCATTAATCATATGCATCAAAGTATTTTTACAGGATGTCTCTAATTGCTCATGAAGATAAAATGTTTCATTATAATGTACAAAAATTTTCAAATTGTTTGAAAATTAAATATAAGGATCAATAATGATATTAATTAGTGGACTACATCATGCACCATTTTTTTATTTTATCATGCTTGCTTGATGAATATTTAAACTATGATAAAGTTTATAAAAGCTAGACTTTTATATGATTTAAATTATGCAGTTCACAATCAATGATATGGTCTAAATTTGAAGGCTATATAAAATGATAGATTATGGGAGAAAAGGAGAGAGTGCTTCTCCTCCTGGGAGGAGAATACTTCATAGAGAGAGAATGAGCATTGTCTGGATAGAGCGAGAAAATGTCATATATATTTATTTCAGAAGGTCATTATTGAGGAAAATTTCACTTTAATATATATATATATATAATGATATATACAACTCAGAATACATGTATGAAAACTATAGAATAAGTTAATCAGAAGGAATAGTTTGTTAAGTAGTGAAATGAAGTACATATATTATCAATCCTCTAAATAAATTGTTGACAAATTCACCTTTGGAAACTAAGGGTCAGTTTGGTTCGATATTGGCGCCGAGGTAGATCTAGCCGGAGGTTTTGAAGGCGGCGGCGCTAACAAGGAAGAGATGGGTTCGGGGACGGCCGACAAGGCAAGCATGGGCGGCTCCATCAATTTTTTATTATTTATAAAGAAAGATTTGCATACTTAGCAATACATTCTCAAGCATTTAGAAATTTAACACCTAAAGTTCAATTTTTACATGTACACCTTATTCATACATGAAAATGTGTATTTTACTTTTGATAAGTTTAAATGGTGATAATTTTTAAGGGATTTGGGAGACGTAAATATAAATAACATTTACTACACAGCATTATTAAACAGGGGTGGAATGATTATTTGTCCAGAAACATCGACAACACAGCTATTTTCACATAGCTGCAACAAACAACCAGCTAACCTCTTCGCAACAGTTTTCCCGCAGTAGCTTCTTGGGACAACTAAGCAGCAACAAAAAAACTGAAAAGCTGCAACTGTCCCAAACAGACCCCAAGCAACACGTATGCTTTGCCGTTGCTCAGACAAACTCTATCAAAGAATGTGAAAAATGTACGGCTCAATCTAATGAATCAGTCTTCGATGTTTATTATAAGCTTGAAACTTCATTCCAGCTGTGGATGACATCAAACTCGATATCAAAAAAAGTCAAAACTTCAATCCTTAACAGCTGTTTACTTCTTTCTTATTTTATTATATTACTGCACAGCATATAAATAAAAATTCAGAAAATATAAGCATAATAAAAAACAATTAAAGTAGAAAACAACCCGGTCATTCTTTATAATCGTCCCAAATATCGTTCAGAGCTTCCTATTAGTCCAATACCTTCCTCTTCAATCTCATCTCTCCACCAAAATCAATCCAAGATGTACAGATTGCTCCCTCAGCCCAAAACTCAGCACAACAATGGCGATAATGAAACCAGACATTCCTCTCCTTCCCATCTGCCCCAATCCCAATTTTTAAAAGATGCCATATTTGCCGCAGGTGAGTTTATTAGTTCTTTTTATTTTCGTGCCTGAGTGATGATTTTTTCTATCTTTGATGGTTATTTTTCTGGTATTGTCTTGTTACTACATGAAATTGAGGGTGTGTTTGGGGATGCAATTCTGCTTGCGTATATAACTCAGTTATTGCAGGTTATTAAGAGTTATCTCAATAAACTCACAATAACCTTCTAATACATTCTGCAGTTCGGCACTCATATTTTTCCTGTCATTTGAGGTTTTTGTGGGGTTATATAACAGCAACATAACCCTCCAATACCTCCTGAATATCTGAAAATTCTGCTTTTTCATACATAGACTATCTCAAATTGTTGCCAAAAAACTGCCCTTTAACTTTGTCAAATTTTTTTTTTTATAATAACCTCCATAAGCAATTTGCAGGCAGTTTCTGGGAGCTGGAAGCCGCCTTCTGCCGCACGGAATGCGGCGTGGAGAGAACCGCGGTTGGCTACTTTGGAGGAATGATTGCTAAGCCAAATTATAAAGATGTAGGAAGAATATGTAATATAACTTAAATTACTTCTATGGTTTCATATTCTTACTTCACCATCCATAGTTATTATTTATATAATTTATTGTACTTTTTCATGCAGGTATTGGAACACAAAACAGGACACACAGAGGCTGTGCAGGTGACTTATGATCAGAGGAAGACAACGTATAAATCACTCTGCAACTTCTTCTTTCAAAACCATGATCCCACAAACAAAGATTATTTGGTAATTAACACTGCATGCCTTCATTGTTTATGCATGGTTTTCAGAGAAGGAAAAATGAAAGTTTAAATTTTTTTGAATTCCAGAGATTTGGAGCGAGCACACACCATCGATCAGCAATATTTTACAGAACGGATGAGGAGAAGAAGCAGGCGCAGGAGTCTAAGGTTGAGCAGCAGATGAAGCTGAACAGGAGAATAGTGACCAAAATTATTCCTGCTGGTGTATTAATTTTCTACTTGGCAGAGAGCCGAAATCAAAAATATTATTTGCAAGAGCACCAGCTTCGCTTGTGTGAATGCCTCTGCCTCCGCAGTGCGCAGCAGTTTGCGGATTCTCATCTTGCCTTGAAGCTAAATGGGTAAGACTGATTAGCAATTTTTTTTTTTGCGCACAAAGTTGTCACTTCTACCAAAAAAAAGAAAAAAATATATAAAAAATACCATAAAAACTAATTTATGAAAAACGTAAATACTGTCCTCGAATGAAAAAAATATTGCGTCAACGGTGGCAATTCATCGGAGGTCATTTTTTTTCTTCTTCGCTCTTTTCGGTAGATCGCAGCCATTGTTTCGGATGCAAATTTGCATCCGAACTCTGAACATAATATTTCTCCCCTCAAATGCATAGCATATTAGTTGGAAATAGAAAATATTGAATTCAAGTGCGGGTTCACCCTACCTTATGAGCTTATGATTTTCATTTTTTTTTTTCATTAAGATTCGGCTATTTGCGAGTCATAATCTTTATCTTATCCTTAAAAATATATTTAAACTAAGGAAAAAATTGTCCAATTTTCTTAATTCAATCAACTTAAGCTTTTTAGCTTCTGCCACAAACCAAGCCAAGAAAGCCAAAGTTTTGGGCTATTCAGTTAATAATGCTATTCAATTAACAAGATTATCTTTCTGCAGCAATATGTTTGATCAAGCATTATCTCACTTAACAAATGAAAAACTATTTACATGATGGTTATTTTTGCATTTTCTTTTATCCATCAAATGGTTTGACTATTAAAAGTCCATAAATTTAGTTAAAAATTAGACTTGAATGTCATTTACAAAGCTGATGATTGAATATGTCAGCAAAACAACAAAGCACCCTCAACATTAACATTGCAAATGAGGCTGTAACATCACTCTTTCCTTCCTAGAGCAATTTGTGAAGCCCTCTAACATATATTATTATTATTATAGCTGTTTAATTGTTTTCATTGTTCAGAATATTTAGCATGGACAAGAAGAAAGCAGAGGAGAAACTATCAAGTTTTCTTTCGAAACATCATGTTCCTGATCAAGCAAAGCTTGCTTTGGTACAAATTCTAAGCGACTTGCAGCTTTCGAATGCTTTGGAGCAATGGATTTAAGTTGTGTAATTGCATGCCAATGGATATCCATAAGAAAATCCTTTAGAAAGAGGAAGAGATGAACCATTCATTTGGCTTTAACAAATGACATTTTTAAATTTTAGTTTTAGGAGAAATGGTAGGATGCAAGTATTTTAAAGAAGATATTTTTATTAATGGATCCTGTTGTGGTTCATGCAACAGTTCATTAGGTGAATGCCACAGTGGACGTTGGGGAATCTGTCAAAGTCATGGCCATTAATCAAGACTTTTTTATTGAATTAAAAAAAAATGGCTCAGAATAATATTCTTAGTTCAAATAACTGAAGTTTATACCATTTATATATGACTAGTAAAATAATAAAGTAAATTATTGTTTATTCATAGGTATATTTATATGCATGCCACTCAATTCATATGTTTTTGCATATCTAGCAAATTACATATACATGAAAATGTATATTTCTTTTTTTTTTTTAAGTTAAAATACAATTAGAGTTAGGTGATGATAGAGACATAAAAAAGAATTGAGTTGTTTGTATGTAAATGCCCCTTATTGATATAGTTAAAGTGATAATGTGAGCTGTTTTTTGTGGAACCCTTGATCTTTTATTCATGTTAGTGTGGGCTTCGAAACTTCGAAAGGCGCCCCAAACTCTCGTCGAGAGCTTAACAAGGAGTCTTTGTGTGTTAAGTTTCGGGGTCAAATTTTAAGAAGACAGATGAGATATATAGTAAATAACACACTACTTAGAGATTTCACGACATTTTGCGAGGACTTTAAGATCTTGGGTTCGAGATTTCTCATATACTCAAGCCCCTATGATTAATTACCTCACTTGATAATGAGAGAGCACTTTCGATTAAGGCTAGTCATTAGACGTTAAATATTAAGACTTAGCATATAGTAACAACAAATTTGAGAATTTAACATACAAAAATTATCATCACTGTGAACTTAAAGCGGGTGGTGGGGGAAATGATGACGAAGTCGATCAAGATCCTATGGTTTTGTCATCTTGGGTTGTCATGGTCCCGGGTCTACTTAGTAAGCGAAGGTAGTCGACCCAACCTGACCAAAAAATTACTTGTTAGCAGTCATGGGTTGCTTCGTCTAAGGGGACCCTGTAGACTTGGGGTAAATGTTTGCCTAAGGAGACTCATCTAAGTCGACACTAGCTTATGGAGGGTTTTCTGCCTTATTGAATATAACATATGATTCAATACTCAAAAGGGCAGGCTGTCATTGGAGAACATATGGGCTACAATAGTGACCGTAATAATGGTGTCATTTTGTGGCAAACCACCCCGTCAGATAGCTCTGTTCATAACCGCTTCTTTATTGTGTCTTTTGGAGGTAAGAACCATGCGATCAGAGGACTCAGGTCGTGTCCTTATTGACATAAAAAATTTTTTATCATGAATTGAATAGTACATTTGATATGACATTGACTCTTTATGAGCTCGAGCCAATATTAAATTTGTCCATTCTAGTAAATAGTTGTAGAGGGTGGATGAATTTTTGCTTTAAGAATTAAGTGGCCTAATTTTTCATTTAAATATTACTATATTTATGATTTAAAATATTATAATTTGATAGATAAACCCCTCAAGTTAAAATTTATGATCAACACAGCCATCATCGGGGATTAATGTCTTTGAACCCTGACGACTCCGTCCCGCTAACAAAGGATTGGGTTCTTGATTTATATTATTATCTGAGTTTTGAAAATGAACTTTGAGATTTGATTTTGAAAATAGACCCCTCTGGTTGAGATGTATTATCATGGCGACCATCATTGGGGATTGATGTCTTTAAACTCTATCGACTCTGTCACACTTGCAGAGGATCGGGTTTATTAATAAAAATATTGAATTCAAAATAGACTTTGAAGAATAATTTTAAAATAAAGATTGAAATCTTCGATCAACAAGACCATCATTGGGGGTTCTTGTTTTTTGACAATATCATTCAAAATAAACTTTGAAGAATAATTTTAAAATAATGATTGAAATCTTGGATCAACATGACCATCATTAGTGATTTTTTTTAACACTGTCACCTCTATCCCACTTATAGACAATCAAATTTAGTAATTTAAATAAATAGGTTTAGAGATGTATATATTTAATTTGAACTTATTTAAATAGAATTTAAAACTTAATTTTCAAAATAGGCTCCATCGGTTGAGATTCATTTTTAACACGACTATAATCGGGGATTAATGTCTTCGAACCCCATCAAAGCTATCCTACTTACAGAGGATCAAAATAGACTTTGAGGCATGTTTTTAAAATAAACCACTCCGATTGAGATTCACTATCAATATGACCATCATCGGGGAATGAATGTCTTTAAACTTATCCTTTTTGTTCCACTTAGAAAGAATCGGATTTAGTAACTGAAATAATTGAATTCGAAATAGACTTTGAACATAATTTTCAAATAGACCCTTCTATTTGAAATATTCTATCAACACGGCCATCATCGAAAAATATTATAAATTACACCATTAAAAGCATCAGTCCTATCAACTCTAGTCCTAGTAAGGAGGAGGATTATATTGCCTCAGTAGGTGCTTAATTATGTTGACTCCATTCTCCATAGTAAGGAGGATCGGATTGGCTTAAGTTGAGGCTCAATCTTGTCAACTCTGGCTCCCATAGGGAGGAAGATCAGATTGGCCAAAGTGTGGGACTTATGACCTTGCCCCATAGGCAAGATAGCTTGTTGCCCACGCATCATTCTTAGACGCATGAGCTTGAATATTTAGAGGCATGTCGGGGCACATGTGGTCATGTTAATTTTATTAATTGTAATTGATTTTAAATAGCTTTGTATGTGTTTTGGAACATTTGGTTTTGAGCTTAAGCACACATTTTAACTAGTGCAAAACCTTGAGATCGAGTATTTAGCACGTTGGTCAGAGCACATGTGGGTATTTTAATTGTTATCTTTAACTGACTTTTAGGTGGTTTCATTATTATTTGTAAGGGGATATCATCATTGAGATGGATGCAAATATTTTTATTAGAGACCTTAGCTTTGTCTTTCATCTGCTCATGTATTTGGGGTTGCAGATCTGGTGGGGAAGTTTAAATTTATATGCATTACAATTTTCACATTTATTTGGCCAGCAAAATTTGACCTCACGTGCATTTAATTTGGGTGGTGAAATTTGTTTGTAGGTAACTTTTTTATTAAAAGCGGAACTCACATGATTCATTTCTCTTTCTATAAATAGGTGATCATGATTTAGTTCAATTCACATCTTGAAGTTTTAGAGGTTAGCAAAATTTCATTTGCTTTGATAGCATGATGCCTTTGAATCTTTCAAGTAAGCCTTTAACTCTTTTGTACTTCTTACATTTTACAATTTTGTTCTCTTTTGAGTGTATTCACATTTTACTCTAAATTTATTCAGCCCACTTCAAGTTCATTTGAAGTTAAATCCAAAAATCAGACAAAATTTTGGAAGTCTTCCGATGTAGTCCCCCGTTAGGGCGTTTCATCGGGAGTCTGAGTTTGCCTAACATGCCAAGAATGACATGCATGGTCGGTGTTGTGAGACATCGTGACCGAATATTTTAAACACACCACGCTAAGAAACTAGTACATGGAGTACATGCAGAACACCTTACAAGAAAGTATTTTCATATTTCATCATGAGCATCGCCAACGAGTTTCCTTCGCCTCGCTAAGAAAAGCATGCACGAGTTTCACTTGTCGCATTAAACATGTCGCAAGAAGGATTTCGTCATAAGCACCGCATACTATTTTTCCCCGCCATGCTAACAAAAGTGTGCATGTGTTCCGCTCGTCGCGTCAAACACGTCGCTGAAGCAAAACGAATCACTAAAGCCACCTTCAAGTTTCCCTCGCCACGCTAAGAAAAGTGTGCATGATTTCCGCTCTTCGCGTCAAAAGCATCGCACTTGACTTTAAAGGTTGAGAAAAATCTTCTTTTATACCTTTGTAGATCAATGAAGGATCTACAACTTATCCTAATAAGTTGGCTGATTCTTTGATTTGTGCATTTAGAAAACAACTGATTTGCAACAGCTTTTGGATAAATGATCATTTTATTCCTGATCTGGATAAGTTTTTTGGCTTTGGTTTGTGCGTTTGGAAAACAGTTGATTTGCATCTTTTTTCTAGATAAATGACCATTATGACACTGTGCAGTGTTGCTGTTTGCAACAAAACTGTAACGACTACACATTTGATTGTTGAGAACCAAAAAAATTACTTTATAATAGTATAAAAAAAGGATATATACCTCACTTAAGAGTGAGTATCAAGAAACCTAATAAAAAAGAAATAACATTTTAAAATTACAATTAAAAGTATGATAATATTCATTTTAAAATGCAGATGAAGCATGTCTCTAGAAAAGTTGTCCAGTTGGGATATCGTCGGAGCCCCAAGCAACGTTCTTCAATTGGGATACAATCAAACCTCGAGCAACGTTGTGCGGTTTTAAGCATACATGTGCCCTTTAAATCTAAAGAGCAATTCTGACCAATGAACAAGTTGTAATGACGCAAATGTGAATATTCAAGTGAAATTATTTTTACGTTGACATCCTTGAATTTCATTGGAGATCTGCAAAGCAAAACTCTCTGTGTGCATTACAAAATGGCTTATGAGGAGATTGAACCATTTATAAGGCACATAAAGACAAAAACTCTTACTAGTTGCACTTAAAAGTATTCTACAATAGGTACTTGTACTCTAGTATTTTCATGTATTACCTTCTATTATGTCTCAAAAGTTAGAGATGTCATAAAGCTAAAGTAATGCTTAACAGAGAGCCAACAAATACATAAAGAAAAGTTCCATAACATAAAGCCAAAAACCTCATAGAAGAGGATTGCAACAGAACCAAATTGCAATAGAACAAAAACCATAACAAAATCCAATCCATCGAGAATGCCCAAATCAGACAATGCCCAAAGCCATAGAATCAAAATAATGCTTAACAGAGAGCCAAGAAATGCATGAGGAAGAGTTCCATAGCATAGAGCCAAAAAAAGAAAAAAAACAAACTCCAATCCATCGAACGTTTACAAGAGATCTTTACAGAGGTAAGCTTACAGATCTTACGCGAGATCAAGGTAAGAAGAGGAAAGAAACTTACGAGATCGAGATAGAGGAGAAGTAAGAGTAGAGGGCAGACGAGAGGAGATGGGAGCGAGATGAGCAGAGAGTAACAGTTCTAGGGTAGCAAGGTCAAAATTGCATCATCGATTGCTAGGGATAGAAAATGTCATATTCTACACCGCAATTAGAATGTCTTTTCTGAACAATATGATGGCATTTCAAAATTTTGCCTGCACTTTCAATCCGCCCCAAACGTCCTCTTAGATTTGGAGAGAGTAGGGAGACAGATAGGTTTTGTGGATGAAAGGAGTGGTTGAGGTCAGAGGCTAGGGCTTTTGCTGTCGTAAGGAGATCTCAGAGTTGTGTTGTTTTATCCTGTGGGAAAATGGGATAGGGTTTTGAGATTATATTAGGTATGTCCTTTTATTTTTTTTTTTATTTTTCTTAAGATGATGTAGTGGGCTCTCATTGGAAGGAGTGGGTGGCAGCTAGGGTTGTAAACGAGCTGAGCCTGAGAGAGCGCAGCCTTAGCTGGTGTTCAACTCGTTCAAATTTGGCTCATGTTTGAAATTGACTTGTGTTTAAAATGATTCATGAACGATGTGTTCATGTTTGACTCGAATAACATATTCTTGTTTGTGTTCAGCTTGTGTTTGGCTAGAAATTGACAGGTTATATTGTGGTGTTATTTAGGTTAGATCGCGACTGTATTGGCTCAGGATTGTTGGCGCGGTGTTATTGGGGGTGTATTGTGGTGTTTTTGGGGTTGGATCTCGCGGGCAAGAGTATTATTAGCTCGGCATGGCTGAAAAGTTTGTGGTGGTATTGGCCGGTGATATTGTGGTATTATTATGGGTTGTATCTTGGCATTATTTAGGTTGGATCGTTGCTGTATTGTCTCAGGACCACGACCACGGTGTTATTTAGGGGTTTTATCATGGTGTTATTGGGGTTGGATCACGCGGGCAGGGGTGGAATTGGCGTGACATGGCTGAAATGTTTGCGGCGATATTGGTGAGTGTTATTGTCGTATTATTTCAGGTTGTTCATGGTGTTATTACGGTTCCGCGACAACGGCGTCAAGTTGGTTTTATTGAAGGTTGTACTGCAGTGTTATTGAAGTGTAATTACGGTCCCGCACTCGTGGTACCGAGTGGTGTTATTAAGAGGTTTGCACAACTTCAAGTAGGTGTTATTGGGATTGTTATCGTAGTGTTATTAAGGTGTTATTGACGAAGAAATGAGAAAAACTGGTGTTGTTGGCTTGGCTAGCCCGAATTGAACCAATATAGTTATTTATTTACTTATTTCTTTTCGAGCCAATTTGAGCCAAACGCAAGCAAACAAATATTTATTCATGTTCGGCTCGTTTATATTTCAAGCTTAAAAATTTATTCATGTTCGACTCGTTAAGCATAAGGAACGAGTGAACATGAGCTGCTTAACGAGCCGAACACGAGTTGTTCGCAAACGACGAACCAAGTTGACAACCATAGTGGCAGCACATGGGCGTTGCATGGGCAGAGAAATGGGCAGTGGCTGGCATTATTATTATTTTTATTTTAAATCTTGATTTTTGATCACTAATCCATGAGAGCCTAGCAATACGGGTGTATTTCCTAGCCAAAATTGATGTTTCGGATGCAGTTGTGTGGCACGTTTTACGATCAGAGGGCATTTGAAAGACTTTGGCAATCGAGGTGATTCGGGTTTAAATTACTAGCGCCGCATTGTCGATCTATCGTTTCTATCATCTTTTTATTCATTTGATCGTAGAATTCACCTCAGATGATTTGTCATTTCTTATGCACTCACACTGTCCATTTCATAATCTAAGGACACTTCTAATGACTTTGTTGACGGTCAAGATGTTTCTGTTCGAATCGAGCGCTTTGTGCTGAAAGTTTGATGATTTATGCATGTTTGTTCTATTCAATCATAACACACCATTCCTCGAGTAATTTTGATGCTTCAAATGCAACATATGAGTTTGTTTTCCAAATGGGAATTATTTAGATCAATTTTGGTGGTTGTCACAATCCTTCCTTCTTTTCTCTCGTCATGTCCGATCTACTCGTCTTGCAGATCATATATGAGGGTCAACATTTAGGTCGGCCCATGACAAGCAGAAACGAGCTTAAATTGAAATATAAATATAAAATATAAATAACTATTTGATATGCAAAATTCATTATAACTAAACCCGTCGAGCTTGGTGATCTCTACATTAAGTTAATTATTGGGATTACTTTTATTTATTTATTTTATTTTCTTAACTTTATTTCTATTTTGCTTTTAACCAAAATAAGATATTACTCTCTTAAATTGAACATACAATACATTTAAAATAGTTGAGCTTAAACTACTTGCAACCAAACAACCCTTTGATATGTTGTGGTCTAACACTTTGAAACATTATTTTAATATATGAACATTTATGTTCATATATATATATATATATATATATATATATATAT
>NEWO01000103.1:201066-213733 GCA_003013225.1 Phalaenopsis aphrodite
ATATATATATATATATATATATATATATATATATATATATATATATATATATATATATATATATATATATATATATATATATAATTAGGAGAAATTAATCAACTATACTAATTTCCAATTTCGATTGTACTAACATCATTATAGCTAATCACCGTTATTTTAAAAATAAACATTCTCTATTAGTCACAAAATGCATGAAAAAAATACATGAAAAAGTGAATTCATGCATGACTGCGCATATACTGCATCATTTATCGTGCATTGTTTTTTTATTTTAACCATGCATTGTGAGTGGCTTGATCACTGGCAAAAAAATATACAAGCAAACTAGCCCTAATTACAGCAGAGCATAAATAATGCGAACCCATCCATATATATATATATATATATATATATTTGCAGCAACATCTCCTGCTGTAAATCATATAAAAACTATACAGCACACTACAATCAACTCAAAGAACACACAATGAATTAAAAAAAAAAACGGTAATGAAGAAATTTGTAATTGAAGATTAGCGGACAATCTCACCCAGAGAAGCTGGACATGGAAGACGAGGTGCTCACCCATCTCTCCGCAACTGAATTAGGAGAGTAGGGAGGGATGTTCTTCAGCAAACATGCTTCCTCTTTCCCTACTGCACCATCTACGTCCAAGCAACCCTCAGCCTCACAAGCAGCTTTCTCTATCTCTCTCAAAATCTCCAACACCTCTTTAATGCCAGGTCTCATCTCCCTCTCTGTCTGCAAGCACCGCAATGCCAGCCCTGCCACCTGAGTGATCATACCATTTATATCGAAATCTGAATGGTAACCCAACCTTGGATCCACAAATTCATGCAACTCCTGCCTTTGTATCTTCTTTATTGCCATGTAGGCTAGACTGGCTTCATGCAACTCCCTGTTAATATCCACTGCGGGCATGGAAGATATGAGCTCCATCAAAACCACTCCAAAACTGTACACATCACTCTTGTCCGTGAGCTGAAAGAATTTGTGGTACTCTGGATCGACGTAGCCGGGCGTTCCCTGTGGAGCAGTTGACACGTGCGTGGCGTCGAGCGGGAAGAGTCTTGACAGACCGAAATCACCAACCTTGACATGGAAGTTGTTGTCAAGGAGGATGTTGTTGGTCTTGATGTCGCGGTGGATGATCTGTGGCTCGATGGAGTGGAGATAGTTGAGAGCATCGGCTGTTTCGATGGCAATGCGCATCCTTACTTTCCATGGGAGAAATGAACCGGATGCCCGAGAGCCGTGCAGGTGGTCGGCAACGGTGCCGTTGGGGATGAATTCGTATACTAGGAGGAGCTCGCGGCTATGGAGGGTGGTGCAGCCATAGAGGCTGATGAGATTCTGGTGGCGTAGCAGGGAGACAATCTTAACCTCATTCATAAATTGCTCGGCACGTCGGTAGTTGGTTTCATAGAGACGCTTCACTGCAACCACTCTGCCATCTTTCAGCTTGCCTAAAATCAAAATTGGAGCGGTTCAGGCAGAATGATTTGGTTTTCTGAGAGGATTTGATCCATGTTTTGGTTTTGAGACCATTACCTTTGTAAACAGTACCAAATCCGCCGTCGCCAACTTCTTCGGAGGCATCGAAGGCGTTCGTTGCTTCATAAAGCTCATCATAGGTGAAGATGGGAGTGTAGAAGGAGGAGCCTAGCTCAGGGTCAGTTTTGGAGGACAGGGCAAAAGAGGTGCTTCGGTCAGAGAAGTTGGAGCGAGAGGACTGCTTCTTCTTCCAGCGTCTGTAGATGAGAAAGCAGAGGAAGCAGAACATGATGAAGCTAAATCCTCCGGCCATGCTCACACCTGTCAGGGAAGAATTATGATAAGCATCAATAGCTAATTAGATAGAGATTAAGGGGCTTTCTGCTACAAAGTTCATTGATTCGTTATGATTATTTAATTACAGAGGAAACAAGCACTAATTTTCTATAATTACTTGCACATTTACTAATAAAATTAATCAATTACATTTGATATATATTTTATAAATAATTAATTGATATAGATTTTATAAATAATTAAGTCATGATTTGTTATTGTAAAGTAAAATATCAATTAAAGTTTAATTATTTTAATAATATTCTTAGTTGATTTATAATTAGAATTAATGATAATTAACAAAAATTTAAATATTAATTAATTGTTAATTAGTTTTATAAATTTTTATAAATGAATAAGTATCCAAGTAATAATTAATAGAGTTAGAAATAATATAAATTTAAATTAATCTTAAAAACTGCATTATTAATATATTATAGGAAAGATTTAAGTGCTATATATAGAAATTTAAATTACATTATATGAATAGATGCAACACTTTTCATTCAACAAAATTCTGCTAAAAATGGTGAAACAATTTCCCAGGATTTATTTATTAACATACCAAACGACTTTCAAGTTTTAATCATCTCAGGTTATGATAAATTGGGATTTACAAGATTTACTAAATCCTATTTAAACATAATCTACTTGCAGCCAAACTGCCTCTTAATGTGCAGCTCCAGACTTCTATGGTAAAAAAAGAGATTTATTGAAAACAATCATAAGTGGAAGAAATATAAAGGATTTGTAAAGCTTGATTCCTTCCGAACATAATTTGAGATATGAATTATTAGAGATATTTCTATAAATAATTTTTTTTAGAATGCTTTTGTCATTTATTTTCTTATGTATTTTAGTAAATAGGGCCTAGGAGTTAATGAGGCTTGCTTATAATTATAAATAATTTTTTTTTTAGAATGCTTATTTATTTTCTTATTGCCTAGGAGTTAATAGGAAGGGAGATCTTTGTTGTTTAGATTGATGTTTCTTTAGTTTTAGGGAAGGATTCCCCATAATTGAATAGGTGGGGGAGAAATGTGTTCGTGGTGATCCAAGTCTTCATCACAATCTATGTTGACACTTAGAAAATGATCAATGAAGGTTATCGATTGTGGTTTGCAATGAATTCTTGCTGCTCGAAGAACTGTCAAAGGTGGTAGAGAACTATAGATCAATAAATCACCCAGAGGCTTGTCTAAGGGGTCGTTTTAGGAGACAACCTACTTGGATGGTTGGGAGATTTCACGTGAAAGGATGTAAAGAATTGAAGGATATAATTTGTAAATCTTTGAAATATAGCATCTGTTTTCAACTCTGGGAAAGTTACTTTTAGTATTATCATTCGAAGCTACCAGGTTTAGTAGTTTTCATTGTAAGAACATAAACTTTTTTTTTCTGTCCATGTAATCTCGTTCGCACTGCTTGCCTTATTCACAACTTTCCTTTTCTTCCACGATCCGAAGCTTTCCTTTCTTGCTTTCGATCGTTCTCCCACCGCCTCTTTTAGTTATTTACAGGAGACAAAAGTCTTGGGAATCACAACTCTCTCCCTATAACCAACCCTCCCGATTTCACACAAAACCATCGCCTTCATGAGTGAACCCTTGTGATACAATCGTGATTAGAGCCAACTGGGAAGGCAATGACAGGATCGTTGCGTATGAGACCACTGAAACTCATATTCTTCTTTTCCTTCTCTGAACTGTGGCGAGAAGTCAAAATCACAGCTAGCAGTGAAAACAACAACAAGCTCGTGGCATACAGAGCCCCACCAAAAGTTTTTATTTTCTTTCATGACGAATTTAATGTATAAGTAAACTTATTTTATTGTTACTTAGCCTCGTGTTTAATAGTTCACTTTTCATGATTTCAATTTTATTTCTTTTATATTTTTGATGTTGTAAATTTCATTATTTCAGTTTCATAATTATTTATAAATAATAGTGAACATTTTGTAGTTATATTCGTGTAGTTTACTATAGAAGATATACATTTATTCTGAGGTTTGATAGAGAAGTACAGAGAGAGTAAGGAAGATCTACAAATGATTGTTATTGAGTTAGAATAATACGATAAGGTTCCAAGAGAAGTCCTTTGGAGAGTTCGAAAGAAGAAATGTGCGGATATGACTTATATTCAAGTCGTTATAGATATATATACTAGAGTTGTTACATGTGTTTGATCAGGAGGTGGATTAACCAAGTATTTTCCTATTGCAGTGGGATTACATCAGAGATCAGCTTTAAGCCCATATCTTTTTTACTTAGTTATGGATAATTTTAATGGAAATTTACAGGAGGATGTACCTTGGTGATGAAAATTCAAGAAAAGCTTAAAAAAGATGCAAAGCAACTCAGGTCTGTAACTTAGTAGTAGAGGCTATGAAACAATGACTGTTTTAGAATTTCACAGCACCTAGACCAGAATTGCAACAAGAAATGCTTTTTGGACGACAAGAGAGCTTTTAATTAGGTTCTCTGTTGTTAAATCCTTTTCTTATTGCTCATGCTAAAGCAACAATCTATTGTGTCAATTCTTGCATTAAACTACAGTTTGCTGGAAGCTGACTAACCAGCGTCAAGTCGCCGTGGAATGATAAATAGAAGTTCATTTTTGGGAATGAAGCTGGGAAAAGTTTTCAAGTTCGAGCATTATTGGTTAATACAGGGCAACAAAAGCCATGATAATGTTACAAGCAATGGTTTGATTTGAATTTAGAAAACATAGCTTCTGAGGAAAACATTTGGATACGTGCTCTAATCCTTTCTTAAACGTTTTGCTGGGATTGCACTAGTTGTCCAAGTTCTGCATTTTGTATTTTAGAGGGAATACTGGTCAGAATTAGGAGGTGTATTTTTTCAAATATTAAGCATTCTTTCTTCTGTGTAAAATAATAAAAAAGAGCATTTATGGGCGATCAACTTTTAAGAAAGAAATAGAGCATTAACATCGACTTCTTTTGATCACGTTTGCTTAAAAAACAAGATTTATAAGGAACAAAGAAGGCAAGAGAAATATGCTCCTCACCAATTATAAGACCGGTCTTTGAACTTTCCTCTGTTTCTTCAAACATGCAAGAAAAAAAAAATAGAGGTGAGTTCTTAAAAAGGATAAGCAACACTAAATCTGAATTGATATCAAATAAATTTAATGCAGAAGCTAAGAAAATGTAGAAAATATCTACTCAATCATTCAATAATACAACAAAAGATAAATAAAAACTTCAGACTTATCCTTTAAACAAAAAAATACATACAAGCAGTAGTTATAATAATTTACATGACATGATAATTTAAATCTTTTAACTTCCCCAAAAAAGAGAAGGAACGTTTATGTTCAGTCCCCACCCCCCCTTCATTAACATTTTAATCGTGGGAACAATGACTAGGAAAACTTTTTTCTCATATTGAAAGACTCAAGAAACTGAGACCACGTTAAAGAATTTTCACTTTGACTTTCTAATGTTTCACTTTTAAGAAAATTGCTAAACAATGGTTCAATCACATTTTAAATAAATAGAGAGCCAAATCTGCCTCGAAGTGAAAGTATTTGACAAAAATATTAAAGAAAACCTCAAATAAATGACCATGAATCAATATACTAGACAGTTAGAGTTGAAGTAGAAATACTGCAGCACTCATACTTCATAAAATTTCCACTGGATATAATGGCCTAGAAAAGGAATGTCTTGACATTAACTGAAGAAGCACGATAATTAAATACTGGAGGCATTATTAAACAAGCGACAACCAGCAACTTGTAGGAATCTCTGGTACATAAGCATAAAATTGTGGGTTCTACCACTTACTGCAAATTTTATCATTGAAGCACTGTTGCTGAAGTTTTAAGTGAGCTGAAAACCCAAAAGATAGTAGGGAAAGAGGTTTGTTCTCGTCACTGAACGACAACACAAACTCAAGTGGAGGGTGTCGAGTGTTGACCTCGCACATAGCAGGAGAATATTCTGATAAATTGCCTTTCCATCTATTCCAATAGTAGGCACTGAAATTTTTGCATGGAATCAAATTGAAAAATTCTGGAAGGAAACTCATGAAATACTCGTAATCTTGGTAGGAGCAAGAAGTGCGATTCTTAAAGTGATTGGTTCCAGGCGGAACAAAGTGATGAAAGGGGGGATCGAATATATAAAGGAAGTTGCAATTTATAGGATCCAACATATTGCCGAGTTCCTGATCTAAGACTATTAGTCTTCTGTTGTGGCAATCGATCTCTTTCACAGTACGCCAACTCTCGTCTTCAAATTTAATCTCCAATTCACTGTGATTACATCTAACAACATATTCCATTGAAGAAGGGGGAGCTGAATTTATAGTTGACAAAGGGAAGCAGATTTCATTCTTTTGGCATGATAGAGTCGGATGGTAACTGAAGGCTGCCTTGGTATAGACGACACAGAGAACGAATAAGCAGGAATAAACTAAGGAGACAACCATATCAGCTCAAAATTCTGAGAGTTAGCCGCGTCCAAAAGCTAGTACTGGTTTTTTATGCGCTATGTTTTCAAGTCAATGCTTATAAAAGCAATAAAATGCTAAAAGAGCCTGCAGACGTGTGGAATAATCTAACAGTTGGGCCATCTAAGGGACCATTTCCTCCAAGAAACAGACAATATCGTAATGAGTGGGGTTCGTTCACATGTTTTTTTTCTTTTTGGGAAATTTACTGACAAAACACACAATTCTTATGCATTTAATGCTGTGACACGAACCTATGAATTTCCAATGGCAGGCAAAGACTCCTACCAAGGGTTGTAAACGAGCCGAGCTTGAGCGAGCCTATGTTCGGCTCGTTAAAAAAATAATATTGTTCGTGTTCGGCCCATTTATATATCAAACGTAAAAATTTTGTTTGTATTTGGCTTGTTTGCTTAGCTCGGGAACAATGAGCCGTTTTGATAGCCCAAGTCATGTAGCCTTAGGATGCTAAGGGTGGAGGCGAGATTTAAATCTTAGCACTTATATTAAAATATTCGTGTTCGACTGGTTTTCTTAGCAAACAAATTGAACACGAGTTTTTTACCGAGCCAAACACGAGCTTTTCACGACAACAAACCATTTTAAGGTGCGCCGCCTAGTAGTGTTTGGTAGCATGGTATTTGGTTATGAATTTAGCTTAAATCCGAGTAAACATTGAAAAAAAAACTAAAATTAAATCCAAAGCTCCCTACAGATAAATTTTTTCACGTTTGTCTTTTCTTATCACATTTCGTTTCTTTTACGACATGAATTCAGATTTACTAAATCCGATTGCGAGGAGAATTTAAGAATTTCTTCCGTAGTATCGTGGGTATCATCTCCATGGCCATTTCTGTCAATACGAATATGAATTTATCAGATTTAATAAATCCTGTTTAATGCAAATAGAGGGTGCAACCAGACACCCTATTAGTGTGGTGCTTTGGTATACATGGAAGAATATTTGTGTAAGTTGGAAGGAAGAAGATAGAGATGTTAATTTATCTTTTAAGTATATGAATGACAATGTAAACCTGTAAATTGACGAGGTCAAGTTAGAGAGTAGGTCACCCTGATTTGTTTTAAGGGTCCTTGGCAGGACGGAAGATAAGGACGCGATGGGTAAAATAAATAAATCATGAAAAATAATTCTTCAAAAAAAAAATCTATATAAACATTTAAATTGAGATCTATGTTTTTTAGATGCCTCAATAAAATATCATCAAAATAAAATAAATCCTAAGTAAATGGATAGCTTCAAGGATGCGCAAGTATGAATAAAACTCCTAGCTGTCAAGAGTCAGTCTTCTCCCACAAATATTTCATTAGATGTAGCTTTCGCCTACAGAAGAAAGTAAGAGGTGCATTAACCAGACAATGACCAAGGAGAATATTGATGGACTAGACCTCTGCAATTTTGAAAAAAAGCACCGGTTTCACACACCCAAAATGTTAGCATTTTAAACCACGTCTCCTTTTACGTGTTTTCTTTTTCAGATCAATCACAATTTGTATTTTAATGGATTTTACCCTAAACCAATTAAAATTATGTTGATGTTATTTCCTCCCGTTGAACTATGTTCGAAAGTAGAGAGAAGTTAATACATAGAAGAGAAAATTCAAATTGTATTATTTGTTGGAAGGCAAAAGAGCCTTGATGGGGCCAGTCAAAGGAGAAGAAAAAAATATTGTGTAAAATCAAATTTTTTCTACTGGAAATAAATGATCAACAAAATAGAGTACAAAAGGTAGAAATACGTTCACATTTTTTTCTAATGGAAATAAGAGATTAGCAAAATAGAGTACAATAAGAACTAAGTCCACGTGAAAGATAAACTTGACAGCAATTCCATCTTCCAAATTCGGGAAAAACCACCCTAAATGTTGCCAAAAGAGTTCGTTTATATTTTTTAAATCATGAGCCAAATTTAAGGATTACTTGGTGATTTTTTTAAGCAAATATTGTTTGTTGAATATTCCTCAATTCTGAATCATTAAGCAATTTTCTATCGAGGGAAAGGGACATTCATTGTCTACCTGCAGTTTCACACGTTCTGTCAAGCTGGAAACATATTCTTTGCTTAGAAATGAGGATGACAATTTGGTTTTTTATTTAGGGCTTTAGTAAGCATGTCTTCCATTTTAAATTTTATTAGTGTATTTAACTTTTACAATATATTATTCAGTGTTCTCCTTGATGAAATGTATCAATCTGGACATGCTTAATATTTTAAAGATAAATGGGATCTTTAGCAATGTTAAATGTAGGTTTTTTAACATGTCATTATCATTGTTACTTCATGAATCACTTGGATTTATTAAAAGTACCTTCCCCTTTTTCGCTACTCTCCCTCTCGCGCCTGATTTGCTCGAGCTCGGACTTAGAAACATTCGAGCCAACAGGATAAGGGCAACTGGCTTCATCCCTTGTGAATAGCTTGATGAATGTTGAAGCGACCGACCGAGGGTTGGTAGATCCTGCTTCCTATCTTTCTGCCAAGGCCACCCGGATTGCTATCCTCTCAGCCTCTTCGTGTTGCACATCCGAGGGACCTACTACTGATAGAGAGCTTTTAGCGAGCATCACAAAAACTCTTTTGTGATCCTTGGAAAATAATAGCATACTCTGACCAGAGTTTACTATTTATGCACCATTGAGATCTTTGCCTGCACAGACCACCAGGAGCATCTTCTGGCCCGCAACTGCAGTAACTTCAAGGCAGGCAGATTTGATACATTCAGCTGCTCAGGCTTTCTTCTTCACGGTTCGATACATTCAACCTCTCGGGCTTTCTTCTTCACGGCCCGGGTGGCTAGTGTTGCATCCTGCTCGGCCTCTTGAGCATTAGAGGCCGCCCAATCTGCCACCAACATCAGCCCGAATGAATCTAGTTGTAGCACCCGATTAATAGTCACCAAATCAAGGCATTGGTGGACAAATATTTGGCATCATTCTATTGACTTAGCCTCCTCCGGTACTTGATCCAACACTTTTTTCTTGGACATGGCGACCACGCCTCTAAACAGAATAGTTTGGATGTACTAACCCCAATAAGAAGAATCGAGGTAGAAGCGTAGCTTCCTGTCTTTTACCTTATTCTCCAACCCCAACAGTTGGACCTTGTTGAGGGAGGAAACTTGAACGTAGCCATGTGGGCCAATCTGAAACAAAAATAAATATGCAAAGAGCTTCATCTGAAAACAATAAATAACAAAAATCATGATGGCGACTATGGAATTTGGCAAGATTTGAGAGGATCCCCCGTAGTGATTGAAAATGGCATGGAAGAACTAATCTTTATAAAAGACGAGGTCAGCCTCAAACGGAACAGGTTCTTGCTTAGTTTGTTCGATCGGTAGGTCTTGCGCTACAGTAGAAGGTTGAGCCGATAGATCGATGACCAGGTTGATTGACTGAACATTCCTCAGTTAAGGACCAAGGAATGAATCTGATGACCCTATCTAATCCGTCAATGCGACCTCTTTACTCTTAGCGATGATTTTCTTCTTTAACCTTTTGGGTGGTACCGCTCCTTCGGTCTACCGAAGGCAGCATAAAGCATATCTTCGTTAAGGGGAACTGGCCGAGGGATTTGGCACATTCTCCATGACAATTTTTGGAAGTCAAACGATTCAGACAAGAAGAGATGCAAAGCAAATAAAGAAAACAAAGTACCATCACACCATATTTATAAGAACTAAAAGCACAAAAAATCATGTGAGTTTAATTATTGAGTAATTGATTGAGAATTAATGCTATCTACATTTTCCATTAAATTCTTTTATTGTTATCGCAATGTCGCTTTCAAGAAGTACGAAAATTGGTGAACTAAAATATGTATATTAAAAATATGTCAGTGTTGATCATGAGGTGATCTAACTATCCAAAGAAGAAGAGTACGTAGTGGAGGGCTCACTGACAAAAGACTAGGAAGCCCACCTATTTGATCGAGGGTAGCAGTCTGAGCCAAATCCAGTAAGGCCAAAGTCAACCTAATCACAAAGATGACTGAATGATCTGAATATGAGTCATTCAGTCTAAAATAAAACAAAGAGATGCCCAAGCCAACTGGCATGAAAAAGCATACTCGAGGGAAGATCTAGCTCATAGGCATCACCAATCATACCGGGGTTATCCAAAGGCTCTCCCATCTATTATCAAAGGTTAACAATTAGACTAACCCAGCTGAACGAACCAGACTTGTCGACCGGAGACCAATCATACTCAGCCGGCTGGCAACGCCAACTAAGCCTAGCCTACCGCACCTATCATGCTAAGCCGAAGAGAAACAAGCTTAGTTGATACAATAAGAAAGCAGTCGAGCGATAGGCAAAAATGTAATATCACCATATTGTACTCTATCACATATAAATAGGGAGATCAATTAAAAATAAAAAGATAACCAAATTAACCAAAAAAGAAGAGAAATATCATCACAACTTAAAATTTTATTATTCATTATTTTTCACTCTTTTCTCCATCTCCCCCTCTCCCTCCCTCTCCCTCTCTCCCTCTCTCCCTCTCTCCCTCTCTACCCCCTCCTTACACTATTATTTGAGATGTGATTCACCGACAAATTAAGATTCAACACCTATTAATATCATAAGGGGATTAACTCCATTAGTTAATCATACACATGCAAGCATTCAATATAATTCATTTCATTGAGATTTAATATTATTCAGTTCAATATATAATATATATATCTTATAAATACGTAATTATTAAACTTACTGAAAGATTATAATGCTCACAACAAGATAATCAATACATAAAAGAAGATCGAATAAAAATCGTGCAATTGAATTCGATAATTATCAATCACTAACCATGTAATTGATTTCGAAGAAACAAAATATTATTGTAGTTTAAAACTAAGAACACTTAACTTCCTTTCAAACTACTTTGCCATGAAGTTCAAGAACTTCTTTCTCTAATATAAAACTTGTAATGATGTAAAGTATTTTTATTAATGAGTTTATTGAAATTGCAATTTAATTTAATTTATTCATTGAATAAATTGACTGATATTGTTTATTTTTCATTACTAAGAAAAAATTATAATAAAATAAAAAATGTATATTTTGCATGATTTAAATGTAACACTTTCTTATAAGAATTTAATTTATTTTTAATCATATATTTATTTTATTACATAAACTATTTAATTTAATATTTAGCAAATTTCTCACAATATAGCTACTATGATTCTGATTCAAATTTATCATATTGTAATATTTAGATTCTATCAATCAAAATTTTAACTTTACTAATTTAATCATGATTATTATTTTATTCATATGAACAAGGCATCATTAACCTTTAAAATTTAAATTTATTACCAAAACATTTGATAAATTTAACAAAATTGCTGATTATGTGTGTGTTAATCTATTTCCTTATTTTTGACTGCTTTACAATTAAAATTTCTTATTAAATAAAAAATTGTTAAATAAAATTTAATTTGTTGTATATTATATTTTTATTTACTTCTTTCATTAATTTTATTTATTATTGTTATTATTTCTTCATATTCCTAATTTCTCATTTATATTAAAGAATCATAATCAATGACTATTAATTTAATTTTCTAGTCATCAATTTTTAATTTTACTTTCAAGATTTATTTTACAACATAATAAAAAGTTCTCACCTTATTGGCATCCTTAAGCATATACACCTGTTGAAGCTTAATTGTAAGCATCCAATCACGATTTAGCTTCAAAGCACGATTTAGCTTCAAAGCACGATTAACTCAAGCTCTTTCTCCCTCCACATGAACAACTATCCCTTCTCACGATTTCAACTTCTAGCTTTGCCTCTCGTTCACATGTCATCCATGCTCAAAAGTAGACGCCTTAGTTCAACTCCAAATTTGGACAATGTTGCACGTTGTTAGTCTCATAGTAATGTTTTTTACTATCTTTGAGAGTGCATGTTCGATCCTGCTATTCCAATTCAAGAAAATCTCCAACACTTCGCTTTTGCACTTCACTGTGTACACACAAACATACCTAGAGTAATTATCAATAAAAGAGGCCAAATTTCTCTGCCCGTTGAATAATGTTATTTTCGTCGGACCTCAAATATCTGTGTGAAAATGCTCTAAAATACTTTTTATACGGTGGATAACAGTACCAAAAGATACATGTCTTTTTTTCAAATGCACAATTTTCACAGAAAATAATTGTTCATCTTTTGATCAGCTAAATTAACTTGAAAAGTTAATTTTAAAAATAATAGTGAGCTAACCAAACCAGTGAATACTCAAACTCATAAACTATAGTAATACAAGGAAAAATGAAGTAATATGCATGTTAGTTAAGTTTCTTAATAAACTAATATAAAATTTGAT
>NEWO01000103.1:213852-259620 GCA_003013225.1 Phalaenopsis aphrodite
ATATAAGTACAGGAAAAGGGAAGGGGGAGGATCCCCGTCTACCTAAAAAATACACACCCCTAGGGGTTCCTCTTCTCACAATACAACTCACACCAAAAAGAATCTTCAAAATATAGGTAAGTAACTCTGTGATCTTGTGTAGCTTGAGAAGTAAATTGAAAAGTAAAGTAGAAATCATGTACAAAGGTGTCTTCAGATTAGAAGAGTTCTCCAAAATCATCTCCACGGGCAGAGAGAAACCAACAAAAACCGTGAGATCAAAACAATAAACAGGAGTCATGAACAGGGAAACAGAAAATTCAACTCGACCTGCAGTAAAATGAAAATCTGCCAAACAAAATATAAAACCCGCAAGAGGAGAAATGTAGACCCCAGCCATCAAACCGAAAGCAGCTCCTCCTTAGAGCCAATAAGCAGAAATGATTAAAAACGGACATAAGGCAGATTTAAGCTATCCCCAATGAGGAGTCTTCTAAGAGGAGCAGGAAGGTGGATACCAACGTGATAGACCTCCTCTACATGCTTGGCAAGCCAATCAACACGGGAGTTGCCCTCTCTATGAATGAATTTCGAGTTTACCTCAAGATGATTTTCAGCCATAAAAATTAAAATACATTTAAAAGTACATAATATATCCGAGAGAGGAGAAGAGGTACCCAAAAGAATATCATAGATCATTTTAGAATCCATTTCCACCTCTAATTTATGAAAATTGAAAACATTAGCCACCATTAATGCCAAAAAAAACCCCCAACATTCCGTTTCCAATGGATTATCAACAACAACAAAGGAACTGAAAAAACAGAGACACCTACCCTCAAAATCTCTAAATATTCCCCCAACCGCAACATAATTAGGATGCCAACAGCCATCCACATTTAATTTAACATCACTCGGTGAGGGGGGAGCCTACCTAATGAGCCGGGGGGACTTTAAAACCTGAACCCTCAGTAGAACCAGCCCTTAAGACTTTATTGTAATAGGCAATCACATAAGCAACAGTCATAGAAGAAGTGGGGGGAGAAGTGTGGTATTTAAAACTGTTTCTAAGGTTCCTAAGGAACCAAATGACTAGTAAAGGAAGGGGAAAACCCTCCTTACTTATATCAAAATCTTTCCATTGCCATAAATATTTGCTTAAAGAGCCTCTATGCATCAAAGAAAAACCGAAATGTGCACCAAGAATATCCCATACTCTTAAAGAGAAAGCACATTCAAAGAAAATGTGCCTCATGTCTTCCTCCTCCATTTTGCACATATGACATCTCGAGATCATTTTTAAGCCTTTAAAATTAAGAATATCATCAATAGGTATTAAAGAAGTAAGGTAGCACCAAAGAAAAAAGGATATAGAGGGATATAAAAGTTTATGCCAAATCCATTTTCCCCATAACCAATCACGATATGAATGTAAATTGTCATAAATAAGTTTGCAAACCGATTGAGAATTGTTTCTTTCCCACATGGGGAGATCCTTTCGTGTAAGTGTAATAGGAATAGTAAGAATATGCTTTGCATTTTGTTCCCCCACAATAGAACACAATTTGGAGAAATCTCATCCATCATGAGTAAAGAAATCAGAGACCAATAAGGAATTAGTATGAAGAGAGTGTGAATAATCAGAGTTATGTGACAACCCCCAATTATCATTCTAGAAATAAATATTACCATTGCCTATGTCCCAAAACATTAAATCATTAGCATTGGTTCTAGCATTAACCACAACTTTCCAAATATGAGAATCACCAACCTTCCACGAAACCAAGTAAGGATGAGTTTGAGCACAATATTTTTGATGCAAAAAGGAAGCCCAAAGAGATGGGCCCAATCTGAATGTAAACCAAAGTTTGCAAATGTTTACTTCCACAGTATGTTTTAATGTCTTAAAACCAAACCCTCCAGCCTTTTTAGGCTTACAAACTTTATGCCAAGTGCCCTAAATTTTCTTTGCATCATTCCCCACCCATAGGAATTTGTTAAAAAGCCTCTCCATCTCATTAATAACACTTTTTTTGGGATTGAACACTTGCAAAGCATATAGTGGAATACTCTGAAAAACACTAGAAAGCAAATAGATCATGCACCCAGTAGAAAGAAAAATATTTCTCCAATCATTAATTTTACGTTTGATTTTATCTGTAACATCATCCATATGAATTTGTTTCATCTTTCCCCTTATCAAATTGACCCCAAGATATTTAAGAGGGAGAGAGGCATGATGAAAACCAGTATATGTAACTCCCCATTTAATAAGATGTTGCTTAACATGCTTGCCAAAAAATATATGACACTTGCACAATTAAAGCGAAGTCTAGAGCAATTCTGAAAATCCTGTAAAAGCCCCATCACTTGTTTTATAGCGAGTTTTGATGCATTAGCAAAAAAAATGACTTCATTTGCATAAACAATGTGTGAGACCATCATTTTAGCTCTGTGAGAGAACTGTGCGTAAGGATGTAAAAACTGAAAATGATTAAGCATCATGAATAAATAGTCAAAAGCTAAAATGAAAATAATAGGGGAAAGGGGGTCTCCCTATTTAATGCCACGACATGCAATAAAAAATCCATAAGAGTTTCCATTAATTAACACAGAGTAAAAGTTGTTAGCCAACCATCTTTTAACCAAAGTGCAAAAACAGGTATTGAAACCCCTAGCTTTCAGAAAGTTGATAATGAAATCCCAATTTATGGTATCAAAGGCTTTCTTGATATCTAATTTGATAACCAGATTATTATCAAGATCCTGCAAAATTTTCTGTGCCAAGAGAATATTATTAGAAATATCACGACCTTTAATGAAGGTCGACTGATGAGGGGAGATAAGGGAAGATAGGTGAGGTTGGAGACGAGCCACAATCAGTTTACTAATAATTTTAAATATAACAAAAGTTAGAGAGATGGGCCGAAAGTCCTTCCAATGAGATTTTTCATTTGATTTAGGGATGAGAACAATCAGAGCGGCAGAAAAATACTTTCCAGGATCATCACCCTGAAAAAACTTTGACTAACAAGTACCACCTCGTTCTTAATAATGTTCCAACAGGAAATATAAAAAGCGGAAGTGAAACCATCTAGGACAGGAGCTTTCTGAGAGCTAATATCTTTAAGAGCAGTAAAAATCTCCAGCTCAGTAAGGGGTCGGACAGAGAGAGGGAGGAAACCATGTCTCTCTGATCCTCAGACAAGCCTGAAAGAATATCAGTGACAGGTAGAGTATCAACATAGAGAGAAGAAAAATAATTAGCTGCATTGGAACCAATCTGGTCAGTATCAGTGAGAACAGAGCCCTCATCAGTTATGTTACGACGATGTTTGATAGTAGCATGAAAGTACTTGGTGTTTCTGTCACCATTCTTGAAATGATTGTCACAAGCTTTCTTTCTAAGGAAATCCTCCTCAATGGAGATTTCCTCCAAAAGAATGTGATGAGCATCAGCTAACTTGGCCACAAGATCAGAAGTGTCAATCAACTGAGCTTCTAAAAAGTCAACCTCCTGTTGGACCTTCAAAACCCTAGAGTGAACATTGTCAAAAGTATCAATGTTCCATCTCTTTAAATGAAAAACAACATTCTTATGAAGTTGCAACAAAATGAACCAAGATTTACCACTCTATATAGAGACCCAAGCCTGCTTAATCAAATCAATAAAAGTAGGATGAGAAGCCCAAACATTGAGAAATTTAAATGATAACGAGAAGGTTTGGAATGAAAAGTCAAGCTAAGCAAAATGGGATAATGATCCAATGCAGCATGATTAAGATGTTTGACATGAATAATATTTTAATAACCCAAAAACGTTGAGTTTCCCAGAAATCTATCTAATCTTTGCATAAGAAAACTCCGCCACCAAGTTTAAGGAGGACTTGAATAGCCTAAATCATAAAGGTCAGCATCATCAATATGTTCACAGAAACGGTTGATAAGACTCGTGTCAACCTTAGTACCACCCCATCTCTCAGATGGCGACATAATCATATTTAAATCTCCACCGACAAATCAATTTTTCAGTAATAGTAGCACCCATATGAGTAAATTGCTGCCAAAGAAGAAGCTCATCCCTTAAAAGTGAGCTGGCATAAATAAAAGTAGCCCAACCAAAATAATTTTCCAACCAATAATGAATAAGAACGTATTGCACATTATCATCAATGATGTTGAGAGTGATATCTTTCCGCCAAAAGAGCTGACCGCGACTTTATATATGCTTAAAAATATAAGTATTTAATACTGCTGCTAAAATATTTAATTCTTCAACAACTGTACCAAAACCTTAATAACAGTTACAGATTCGATAAATATGGACGAAATAAATATTCAATAATTGTAAAGTCACATTTATCAAAGCAAGTATACTTATCGCTCAAGTAATATAGTGCTCTAATTGAGTCCTAGATGTCGATCCCATAGGGAGTAAGATTAGAACTACGAACTAAGATTTTAGAAAAGCAATACTTTAATCATAACAACAAAGTTTAATTTGCTTATCTGTCACTCATAGACAATTGAAATAAATATATAATTTTAATAACTATTAAATAACTAATTATACTAATGAAGGTTCAAATGTGATATTCAATATATAAGAACATATTTTTCCCCTTGTCAAGAAAATATAGTGAATGGATAAAGTGAATTAGTTCAAATTATATTGTGTCAAATAGGAGCATACATATTCTTTACCATTTGGTTCAGACATAAAGAACATTGACTAATTTTACGCTTGTTTACTGAATCTGCGGCTAGGCTGGAAGGATACCGGCTCTCACTTCAGAGCTCCCACGTTCCCCTCACCTGAGGGCTAACATCTACACTTCAACACCTAAATGATAGGACCGAATTGAGGATTTTAATCTGTCACTCTAAAATCTCCAATTCTACGCCCGATAATTTTATTTCCCTATTTATTTGCACCCAACTTCCAAGTGCTTTGACCTCCCTGAATCTTGGATGTAATCTTTACTTTAGTTGTAAAACTCAACATATTTTAACAAATTAATTGGTTAGATTAAAAGTAAATTAAGATCGAAGTGAAAAGATTATCACAATTTCTTAAACATTTTCATGACTTCACCAATTCAAATCATCATTTCACAAATCTCAAGACAAGGAGAAAGACAGACAAAACTACTCAGATCTCATAGGGAAAACACAACAAAACTCGGAATTCATATATAAAATGAAAGTCATACAAATTACAACAATAAATAAACTTATCTCTAATTTCTCTACAAGAAAACTCCTCGAAATTCCTCTGAATCTCTTTCTTTCTTTACAACACACAGAATTCCTCTTCGAAGCAACAAGGAGGAAGAAATCTCTCACTTTCCCTCCACTCTTACAATCTCTCGAAGAATTTCTCACAATTTAGACTCTCTACACTTGTTTCACACTTCAATTTTTAAGTCTCTCCCTTCTTCAGGACCTTTTTAACATCTAGGACTTCTCTAATTTTCGGCCAAAATCTTCTTTTAAAGTTGTGGATGAGTTTTCCTAAGAGTTGCCTAAGCACCCTTCCAAAATTCATCCTCATCCAAGGCCTGGTTGGACATAATCGTCGAGCTCGCCGTCGGCGGCCTCGAGGGCGCCGTCGACGGACCTTCTTAATGAATTAATTCTGGAGTCTCGGGAAAATCTTGTCGTCGGCGGGGTCAATGGCGCCGTCGGCGCCCTAGTTCAATTCTTCACATTTTGGTTTTTTTCCTCCAAATTCACTATTTTTCGCATTTTTTTGCTCAAATGATCCTATTTCATCATTTCTGCAACAAAACATCAAAAATACATTTCTTTAAAGTGCAATATCATCAAAAACAGTATAAAATAGGTATGAAAATCTCAACATATTTTCTTTTGGTCAAGAGCCAAATTTTTTATTCACATTACAGAAATGCATGCAACCCTTGAATTTCTTAATGATATTCTCTTTATGGATCGAAACAAGAGGTTCCAAAAGAATAAAAATGTCAGGTTTATGGATCTTACATAAATGCTTTAAATGATTAAAGGAGTGAGCGTCCGTCACTCCTCTAATGTTCTACACCAGAATATTAAACATTTTGGCCCATGACACCCTCCCACCTAGTAAGCATAGGGGGAAGGTGCAAATGCTCGCCCTCTGAATGATACGTGACATCAATATTGTTTGTCTGTGTCATATTTGGAAGTTCATATTTCCTTCTCCTTCTTTTCCTACTATATTTTGATTTTTCCATTCAAATTCTAAAGCAGAGGTAGTCAAAGAGGATGGATCTGACTATGATGGAGTAACCAGAGAAGCAGAAGGATAAGTGATTGCTTGCGGGGGATTAAGTGCCTCAATTTGATTAAGTGAAACATTAGGTATCTGAGTGGGATGTGGCTCGGGTTCTGGTTCAGGTGTATAAATAGGTTCAACATTTTCATCAGTTCTAAGACAACCCACTCAAGTTGCATCAGCTGCTGCTTCCACGGGATGAGCCACACTAGTTGCCTCCAAACAGGGAGCAACCAGATCAACATGACCCACGCAGGCATCAGCAGACTGAACAATCGGTTCAGAGATGTTAGTTCGAAGAGCAAATTTCTGCTCAGTATAGGCCACACGACCAACAAGGAATTTCCTCAATTCGGGGTGCAAATGGCAACAATGATCAGAATCATGACCAAACATGCTACAATGCAAACAGTGGTTAGGATGTTTTTCAAGAAAAACCTTCTGCCAATAACCAGTATGACTAGTGTCAATCCAAACCTCCTCCGGAAGAGGTAAGGTAACATCCCGCTAATTAAAATTATAACCATTGAGGGTCTTGTTAAATTAAATGTAGGGGCTTCAAAGATTAAAGGTTTACCATACATGGCAGCTATAGAAAACAAAATTTCGTGATTGAACAAATGCACCTTTAGACCTGGAAGTCTAAGTCAGACAGTAATAATAGGAAGCTCGGTCTTAGGGTCAAACTCCGTTGTCCATTTAAGGACATTCATCCAAACATCACCAAAATGAACAGTTCTACGTGCAAAAAGCTTAGCATAATCATCCTCGTTAGAGAGTTGGATCAGAATATGCTGGCTGTCCAGAGCTCAAATCTTCCAACCCCCCGATAATTTCAAAAGATCAAAATTCTTCATCAAAAAATCATATTTTGGAAGCCCATAAAGGAACTTACCAACAAGACAGAAACGACAAGCAAAGACGAGAATAGAGTTTTCAGAATCAGAGAGAAAAAACGCACACTTCCCCCACTTACGTCCCTGAGATTTAATGAAATTGCATTCCCCACCAAGAACGAGTGATTCGTGAAAAGAAGATGGAAAATCAAACTTCGGAGGAAACCCAGAGGAAGAAACCCCCGCAGTGACCCCAACATACGTCTTTGCCATAACCGTAGAGAAAAAGAGAAGTCGAGAGAAGAAACCGAGAGCGAGGGAGAAGCCAAAACCATAAAGCAGGAAAGAAAGGCCGTCGAGAAGGAGACCATGTCGTCAGCATCCCCGAATCGCCGCACGATCACCTTTAGCTCCAAACTCTAGGAGAGCGCCCGCGTCGTCCATTATATATATATATATATATACAATTGTCATAGAAGCACCAGCTAAAATTTTGTATCAATTAAAGTACTTCAATATTAATATCTTTTTTTCATTTATGTGCACGTGGTACATTAGTGTTCCCCTACTAGTAACATCAAGGGGTAACTCCATCATAGTCAGTCATGCACATACAAGCAATCTAAATAAATCATATCATTCATAATTTTATATCACTCAACATATAATATTAAATTATATGAATTATTTTATATTACGAGATTATAAACATTCACAACGAAATGACCAATAAAACTTAATAATANGAGAAGCCAAAACCATAAAGCAGGAAAGAAAGGCCGTCGAGAAGGAGACCATGTCGTCAGCATCCCCGAATCGCCGCACGATCGCCTTTAGCTCCAAACTCTAGGAGAGCGCCCGCGTCGTCCATTATATATATATATATATATATATATATATATATATATATATACAATTGTCATAGAAGCACCAGCTAAAATTTTGTATCAATTAAAGTACCTCAATATTAATATCTTTTTTTCATTTATGTGCACGTGGTACATTAGTGTTCCTCCACTAGTAACATCAAGGGGTAACTCCATCATAGTTAGTCATGCACATACAAGCAATCTAAATAAATCATATCATTCATAATTTCATATCACTCAACATATAATATTAAATTATATGAATTATTTTATATTACGAGATTATAAACATTCACAACGAAATGACCAATAAAACTTAATAATAAAACAATAAATTGCATTAATCAAACAAAATTAACAACTCATAAAACTAATTTAGAAGAGATACTAAAATGATACTAGAATTTAATAATAATACTTACCTTGTTGATAGACAATTTGCTTGCGCTTGATATCAATTTTTTTCTAAAAAATGAAAAAAATAAATATGATAAAAATTAAATTAATTTATTATTTTTATAAATTATTAATTTCTCATTATTTAAGGTTTTACTTTATATAATCCTGCTAAATTTTTTAATAAATGTCTTATTATTATTATTATTATTATTATTATTATTATTATTATTAAGTTTTAATATCAATTTAGCGACTCTTACCTAGGTCAAGCACTAAACCACGCGAAAAACCTTTTTTTATGTGCATGACAGACTATGATGGAGTCAACCCTTAATGGTACTAACGAAAGAATATTAATGTACTCGTGCACCCAAAATGGAAAATAATATTTATACTGAAGTACCTTAATTGGTACAAACTTGCAGACAATATTTCTGTGACAATTGTTTATATATGAAATGATATTAATATGTTATTGATATAATAAGATTTTAAATGACATCAAATATTTATATTGATTCATTAAAAAGTTTAACTGACATGCATATTACTTTCTTCTCTCTTGTATTATTATGGTTTATGAATTGGAGTATTCACTAGCTTGGTTGGCTCGCTGTTATTTTAAAAACTAACTTTTCAGGTTAATTAGTGATAAAAAAAATTAACGATAGAAGAAGAAGCGGGCAACCAGTAATGAGGTAAAGTTAAATATATTATTTCAATTTATTTTGATTAGTGATTTTTTCATCTGTTAAGTTGTAAGTGAATATAGTAAATTTATTTCACATCATCAAACCGTCATTTCTCGCCCTATTTACTTCCATGTCTCAGGCCGGGTTGTGATAGAACAAACTTGTCGTACTTTTGGTGAAAGAAGTATTTTACATGATGATACTGTGAGGGAGCTGATTGATGTTAAACATGTTCCAGACATGAGAAACAATTTATTATCAATTTGGGCTTCAAAGTGTAAGAGTTAGAAGGTAGTTATTGAAGCAAGAGTTTTGATGATATGTCGTAGAGCAATAATTTTTATAAAAAGAGATCGTCATCAAAATATTTACTATTTTCAGGGTAGTACAGTGACTGGAATGACTGTTGTTATTGATGATTATTCTGACGCTGCTATGTTATGACATTTGCAGCTAGCTTATGCTGGAGAGGGTTCACTTCAGGTTTTGGTAAAACAATGATTGATCAAAGAAGCGAATACTTGCAAGCTTGATTTCTTTAAAAATTGTGTATTTGACAAGAAAACAAGTGTATCTTTTGATGTTGTCATCTGCAATATAAAAAATATTTTAGAGCATGTTCACACAGATATTTAGGGTCTTACGAAGACAACATCATTCAACTATAAGATATACTTTGTCTCTTTCATTAATGATTACGCTTGGTATGTTTAGGTGTATGTAATGAAGCGCAATAGCGAATTGCTAGAGATTTTCAGAACTTGAAAGAACAGACTTCTGCGGACTATAATATAAAAAGTATACATATATGTTGGAGATTTTCATAGTTTATACATATATATTTCATTATATTTAATATCAAATTTTTTGATAAAGATCATTAAGAGTAGGATTTTCAACATCATGAATTGTTCACTTAGGCTCCTAAGGACTATTTTATATTTTTTCCTAATTTCGCAAGCTTTTACATCTAACTAATTTTCAGAATAAGATTTCTAATTTTTTTATCTTTTTCTACACATTATTATTTCATAACCAGCTATTTTTATTCATAAAAACATTTCCTTCTAATTTTTCAAGCACATTTTTTGCAATTTGCTTAATAGTACTCGCTACCGTATCTCACATAATATTAGCTTTTTCATGGATACCTTAAATATTAAGATTTTAAAGTGTACTAATAAAAACAATTTTTTTTTTTTAAGTAATGAAATCTAATTTTATGAAAATATTTTATTATATTTTGCATCTTTAAACTCTTTATCTTAAAATCAAAACTAATAATCAATGTTGAATACTTAAATTTTCATTTAAAATGGTCTTATGATCTTCACAATATCGATGATCTATTCTTTTCAGAAAAAAATAATTAATGTGTTTTATTATATTTAATCTTATAAGTGATAATATGTCCATCTCTTTTATTAAATAAGGTATTAACAATAACACAATCATAAACTAAAACAAAAAAATAACGACTTCTAATATTTTCATTAGCCACTCCAAAATCATACCCATCAAAAGTGCTTTTAAAATATTCTACCACTCTACCGACATGTTCTTTTAATGTCCTCCAATAAAAAAAAATTCTCTTCAAGATGTATCTTTGATATTATTCTTCTTTTGGTCATTCTAAAATTTTTCTTTTGAACATATATTCAAACCTATTTGGGGAATATAATTATTTATAACATTAAGAAACTTAGTATCATCAATATTTTTTGGGCTACTATTTTATCCCTAATTATGTTAATTTTTATAATATTATTTTACAAACTCTTATCTATAATTACATCTATATTATTTCTACTATGACTCTTGTCTAAATATCAAAGTTTAAAATTTAAGCTATCATTCTCCTTAATCATTTATCAAACCCATTTAATTTATTGAATGCATATTTATTTTTATATGAATTATAATATCTATTAATTTTATTAATTTATCTATGAGAAGACCTATATTCCAAATTTCTATTGTAAAATTAGTTTTATGGACCAAGTTTTTTCGCTCATACATTCATATTGTGGGAACCCTAGCTTATTTAACATTACACCTGGGAGCAAATACATCGGCTATTGTACACTCTTCACTGTATTCATGCAATATAACACATCACATCCAAGTGACGCCTGAACATTGACACAATAACTTTAGGGAATTTAAGAAATATTATCTAAGGTTCTCTAATATATGGTACATTAAACTAGCTAGCACTGATTTGTGTGCTTTACAGGGAAATTAAGAGGAGTAGAAAAGAGAGGAAGAAAAGAGGAAAATATATGTGAAGAGATGGAACGTAAGAGGCGAAGTTAGTGAGGATGAAGAGGGGCTTGTGCGTCAATTTAAGTGGATAGAACAAGGGGTAGAGGACAAGCAGAAGGCAAAGAAAGTTGAGTGTAAGTGAGATCGTATCAAGAGCATGATCAAGAGGGAAGGAGTAGACTTGGAAGTGTTAACCATGCTCTTCTTGATAAACGATCGATCTAGAGAGCCAAGAAGCAATGTTTGAAGGAGTTTGGTGAACATCTGAGCTCAGGACTGATTGCCCAGTCAGATATTTTGAAGAGCAACACGAGGTTTGATCCTTTCAAGAGGTAGGTATGCAGACAACCAATTTGGTGCAACTGAATTGGAGTTTGAAACTCATTTGGTTATTTCTCACCTATCTGGAAGTAAGAGAAAAGGTAGAGATTGTTGTATTTATAAATTTTACTGGAATTAAAGATATTTTGGTCTTTTGGCTCTATTTTCTTGTATGCTCTAATCATCCTCTATCAAAGGAGCTTAGGATTCATGAGAGGTATAGTGAGAAGTGTAGAAGTTTTAACCCAAAGTCTTTTTCTTTCTCTCCATCCGGTGCTAGTGAAATCTCATTCCCCGTGGATGTAGATGAATCAATTCAACACCTAACCACGTAAATCGTTTGGGTGGGTTTGATTTTTGTTATGTGAATTTCTTCATTTCTACATTGTGAAATATCTTACTAAAAGTAATCAAGAAACTTCCATTCCATACACAAGTAAATAAAAATACCCTTTTTAACTTTTCTTTGCGCAAAACCAAAACTGGTGAAATTCAGTTTACCTCCCTTAGTTAATTATTTATTGGCATTTAATAGAAAGCACTATAGATAAACCTGGACTAGCAACAACCAATAAATCATCATCATTTACCTTATCTTAACTATTTGGGTTGGCTGGCAACCTTTAATTAATAAATCAGTCAAATGAAGCATAGAAATTATTCTGTTGCAGCTATAACGTTGACCGATTCATGGTAAGCAAAAGTTAGCTTACACGGGATGGAAAATACCATCAAACAGCTGAGCATGCCCACAAACTAAAATTCCGCATGGCCGCTTATTCAAATTAATTCATTATGAACCTAAAATCATAAAATAAATTGATCCCGAAGGCGTAACGCAACTCTTATTATGAGCCTGATCGCCACAGATGCACATAAAATTTATCGTGTCGTTATTATACCCACACTGCCCATTGCTCCTCATGCACTCCGCGTAATATGGAGCTGTCCAATTCACAAGAAACCCATTTGCTTGAAGCTCCGGGTACTGCTTAACGTTAGCGCCAGGAGCACTCAGCACTGGCCTGACAGCAGTGTGACATGAACCGAACAAACCTTCACTATTTGGCATCCAATAACTACCTCCAAGATATGCATAGCTTTTGCTGCCATGGCAAATGATCTCCAGGAATCCAGCCCTCGTCTCCGTGCAGTTGTAGACGAACAAAAGCTCACGGTTGAGTGAGCTAATGGAAAATGGGGTGAGGGCAAAAGAGAGGCTGTGTAAAGGAAGAAAACAGTTGCTCTTGGAAGCAAACTTTGCCAGGGAAACAGTGGCAGTTCTTCTCTTGTAGGAGAGAAGCAATAAAGCAACAAAATTGGCGTCATTTGAGAAGTAAGAATGAGAGAGGAGATTGTGTAGACTTTTGTGAACTGGTTATCAGGTTTGACCAGCAACCGTAGCACCGTTCAGCCGTTGACGAAGACCGAAGTGGTGATGGCCGCCACTTACCTGGCTTTGAATTTAACGCTCTAGGGGGGCTGAAAAACGAAGTTTTCTCTCGATATTTAAAAAAAAATTAAAATTTTAGAAAAGTTTAAATTACTATACAATATCTATTATTCTTCTCTAATAAACTTGCCAATTTTTATCTTCATTCGTAAAACCCTCAAATACAAAAATTCAACGAAATGCAATCCATATTTTCCACTATTATTAAAGTACAATTATTTAATGACGGCAAGCATGAACGAAGGAATTTGATGCTTTATTTTATTAAATAAATGTTAGCCCTAATTTCAATGATATATATAAGCACATAAACTTTACTTTTAAAGTTTATAAATGAAATAAAATATATTTAAACGGTCTTTATAATGAATTTAGAATACCTCGAAAGTAATATTTTATTTTTATTACAAATTCCCTAAAATTGTCCTCATTTTATTAGGTGTGTCAGCAAAATAAACTTGAGTTAACCCAAAGTTTGCCCGTGTTTGGCTAGTTTGAATTTTTTTAACTTTTGCTTAAAATTCGCTAATTTTCAGTCTAAAACTAGCTCAAATAATTTAAAATAATAATAATAATTAACATTTTTACATACAGCTTAAAAAAATAATAAAAATAATTATAATAAATATTAATTATTTAATTAATTTAACCCAATATGAACCAAATATGATAGAACAAAAGTTTATTCATATTTGACTCATTTATATATTGAGTTTAAAATTTTAATTTTATTCGGCTAGTCAATAAAGAGCCATACAACAAGTGATAATGATTTTTGTTGGCACGCACATGCAGATATTCTATACTAAAATGAGACCCGGTAATAAAGAGTTAATTTCATATTTTCATTATGAATGACATCCAATTAAATAACCACAAAATTTTTAAATTAATATTTTAATTGAATTTTTAAATTATTAACATTTTAAATTCATCCAACCTCGAGACAGACGCAATAATTCCTCATAGAAATTTTATCATGACTGTTTCAAAAATCATCTTTATTATTATTATTATATTATTATTCTATTGACATTGCAAATAGCCTTATTTCCAAGATGTAAAATTTAAAATAACATAAGAAGTTTCATATCAAAGTTATGTTTTTTTCTATGAAAAAATCTTTCCTAAAATAAAAATTACTCACATGCCAACTTTATCTGAAAATTAATTTAAATTCATATTACAAATTTAATCTTCATAATATATTAAAGACAAATTACTAAGCATATTTCATAATTTTCAAGAACGCCCTATAAAACTACACCATTTCCTTAATTCTTCATAGGATTTTTCTCTAATGAAATGGGCTTAAATTCGAATAGATAAACTCAATAAATGAACAAGAATGCAAACTTCTTCAGGCGACCCAAGGGTCACCACAAGTGGACCTCCAAAGAATGATCATCATGCAAGTCCCAAACTCGAGCAACTACGACCAAAGTAATAATGATCGACACATGAAATACTTATTAACCTTGCTAACATAGTACTAGAATCGGTCGGCAAGAGGCTGGCGTCCGATATCGCACGGTCAGCACTTGGACACGCCAGGATTACACTCGAGACGGAGGCCAAAGGGATTTCAATATTTCATGAAGATGTTCTTTCGAGCGTTTCAGAGTTGAAATTCTATATGGCATCACTCAGACTCTTTGTCATAATTCTTTTATTTTAAATGATATGATGGTCTTTTCAAGGTGGTGTCAACTCATATAAATAAGAGATTACACAGAAAAAGGGAAGACTCATTCTCATTGATGCATTAAGGAATCCCTGCCAATTCGCTCTGCCTTTTCTCAAAGGATCCTTATTCCTTCTTCCTTTGCATGTGTTCTATTCCTTGTGCATGGCTCGAGGATAAATTGGGTTCAACACGATCAGACTACACATAATGCTCAAGTAAACAACTATGCACTATCTCTATATTCTATTTTTAGAAAAACTAATTTCTATTTAATAAAAATTAGATCACATAACTAACCTAGAAGACAAGAACAATTTGACACATTGTTAGCGTACGATCATACATCGTGACAAAGTTCATGGGGTTTTGATAAACAAGAGGGGCACAACTGGGGTAAGCATGAGTAGAAGAAGCTTAAGCGGAGGAAGACATGAGCGATTAGAAGCAAGTGAGACAAATGATTGAAGAAAATCACGAGTAACTCACCATAAAAACATTCATTTATAAGGGATAAAGAAATGGTAATTGCCTAAAAAATGCAAGGGTAAAAAGGCATAAATACATGTAAATGAAATCTGGAGAGTATAACCTCTTGAGCAAATTGAAATCAGACTCTTAAGCATCAACGTGTCTTTTAGTATAATGGTGGAATTTCATTAGAAAATCAAAAGTTAAGTGTGCTCGTTCTGGAGCAATCTTAGGATGGATGACTTTAAAAGGAGTTACAACAACCGAGAAAACTGTGACGCCCTTGCGCCAAAGTGAATAATACCTTAATAGGTGAGAGTTTAAGATGTTAAAAATAGAATTAGAACATTACACCAATCGGAAGATGGGAGCCAAATGTCATACAGAACAATGTGCTACGCCATGAAAGCCACCTCTTGAATCTGTGAGGGACACCTTTATAATTATATTTATATTGTGGATGATTCTGGGTATAGAGAAACCTTTAAGCCCCCCGTTAGACATCATTTTAATTTTTTCTAAAAATATATTTGATAACTATAATTTTTTATAGTGTATGCACCAAAACCATCAGCACAAATTTCAAAGCAATCGAGCCGTTCATGACAATAGTCGGAAAATCGAGGCATTAAGCTACAAGAACGTGTTCTAAGTCTAGCATCTAATGACCATCAACTCGGTCGGAGCCACCCTACATGTTATGGTGAGAGATTTAATCAGCAGGTCTTGCCTACAGCCCCAAACCGTCTAAACTTTTGTTAAGGGCGTCTGACCGCAATATATCGACCGATCGGCCTTTTACTTCGACAAGCACGTGGAGAAGTATTAAATACATACTTGGTGTGCTCTTCGATAATCCATAAGATTTTTTTATATGTAAGTTTTCTTTGTGAAGCGAAGCAGGTAAATGTTTAGTTTATTGATTTATTCAATACATAATTATAACTCCATTGTCCATAGCCCTTAGATTCTAAAAGATTAGAATACCAATTGATCAGTGGAATGATAGTATTCTAACACTGGTAAAATTATTACATGCTGAGTTCAAATGTATGTGGACTTCGTATACAACAATGTTATTCACTGTTATACACATGTTGTACAACAATGTACAAATACAATATTGTTGTACACAGAGTCCAAATGCACCAGACTCTCTATGTAATCGTAATCTTATCTCTCAGTAACTGATCCAGACTTATCTCCTAACACTGACAGTTTAGCAACATAAAACTCTTTCAACCAAAAAAAAAAAGAAAGAAACAAAACAAAACAAAAAGTTAAAAGTTACATCAAATTATGCAGACTAAAATTTCAGGACAGTACTTGTCTCCATCCTAAATGTAATATTGCCCTACAACAGTTATTTGAAACTTAGAAATCTAATTAAGTATGTGAAATCCTAAATTGTTTCTGCCAAGGGCATTGAATACGATATTTATTCCGTTTATGGCATATGCGTTAGTTTTAAAGCAACTAGATTATTCATAAAGTCTGACAGCATTTTAAATTAGGCGCTTTGCAAGTCCATTTTATAGACATCAAATTGAAGCTCAAATCCCTACCAACAAATTTTATGCTTTCTATTAAACATACATAGGAAACTATGATATATATTCAACAAAGTTGGGCCACAATCTTCAAAAGTCATTTTTGAGAAAATAAAAATAAAAACTAAAAAAAGGCTTAAAATAAACATAGTTAGGTGGTTTTTGTTTACACTTTCAACCTACCATGTTCACACGCCCAACGCTTGTAGACGCTTCTACCCAACCACCTCTGTAAGACTAAACCAATAACTTGGCAATGAATTCCTCAATAATATTGTGTTATCGGTAATGTTGTCAATGGAAATATAAGCCATTCAGATACACTTCATGTTACCTGTACTAGTGAAACTGTTGAGAATTACTCGCACAAAGTAATAATTTTGAAGAACTTCGCAAAATAAATCAAAATTAAGTTACAGACCATACTTTTGAGAAAGCAAACTGTTCAATGCGATTAACAAGAAAAACCTACGACTCTTTTATCTCCAAATCAGCTAAATGCCCAAAATCAAATGTAAGCATAAGATATAACGGTGATGTTGGCTCTGTTTTTATGGTTTCTTATGAAAATGGGGAAATTAAAAGTTTCTCCCGTTGCAGACATGGAAGAATGTTACGAAATTTGCCAAAAGTTTAGGCTAATTAAACTAAAATCATCTCATAAAAAAGCAGAAGCAGAGGATCACGCGGAAAAACAGTAAAGAAAAACTAAAGAAAGCAAGAAAAAGAAAACAGAAGCAAAGGAATCACTTACTTCGTCCATAAGGGCAACCCCCAAGTGCTGTGTTATTAGGGCAGAAGCAAATGGGATCAGTCGACTTTGACGAATTATAACCACAGACCCCGCCTGAATCAATGCATACCTTGCACCACTCTTTCCCCGCACTCCACTTCAATCCAAAACCCTTCTGCAACGCCTCCCCAAACTTCGGCTTGCTGCTATTCAACGACGCAGCCGCCACTTGATTCACCGGCACCGCCGCTTTCAATTGACATACCCCCAACAAATCCAACAGAAACGATGGCGGCCCCGTGTCCAATTTATAATACGACCGCGGCCAAATGAGATCGTTAAAGCACAATATCTCCGCCAAGCCAGGAATCGGAAAACTGCAGTTGATATAGACCGTCAAGTTGAGATCGAGATCGGCGAAATCGAATAGCGTGGAATTGATGCTGGTGTTCGTAAAGGTATGCGGGCAAGGATTGCCCAGAAAATCGGAGTCAACCAGCGTGATGAAACCCTGTGTGTAGTTGATCTCCCTGACCCTGTAATCGACTCCGGCGAGATTGATGCTAAGCTCGGATTCCTCATCGCTGCAGTGGAGTTCATAACCCGGGACGCCGCAGTAGCTAGGGCTGCTAGGGAGGCGGAACGGGAAGGAGACGTTGATGTTTGTTCCGCTGCACCGGTAAGGACGGGAGCAGTTGAGGTAGTAAGGATCCATGACTGCAGAGGCCGATGAGGAGTGAAGGATGAGGTGGGTTAGGAGTGGGAAGAGCATGATGAGGATGCGTTGAGGCATGTCGTCGATCAGGTTGGGGAAGATGTTTGCGGGAAGCAAGATGGAAAAGAAAAACTGCTGAGAAAAGTAAAAATGGTTTGGTGGAAAGAAGGAAGAAGATGGGGGAACGAAGCAGAGATACGCGGATGGTGATTGGAAAAGTTAGTGCAGGATTCAAGCGGCAGAATGATTCAAAATTCTAGAGTTTTTTCAAAATTCTAGAGTTTTTTAAAGTTTTGATGGCGTGCAGTCGCTTCGGCTTTCCTTAATGCGAAAGGATTGACTGAATCATGTAATCAGACATCAACTGGCTCAACGGTAAGATATATTATTCCTCCCACATGATTTGAATTAGGGGTGTAAACGAACCGAACACGAACGAACAGAGCTTGTGTTCGTGTTCGGTTCGTTTCAAATTTAGTTTGTTTGAAATAAGCTCGTGTTTGAAATTGTTCGTGAAGTCACTGTTCGTGTTCGTTTCTTAACGAACGAGTCGAACACGAGCTGTTCGCGAACGACGAGCCAGTTTGACATCCATAATATTAATATATATACATAATATATTATATTAATTATATAACTTATATTATATAAATATATAATATCTATATTTGTATATTACTAATATAGTATATTAATATATTATTATTATTAAGTTATTATATGTTATAATTTATAAAATTTAATTTTTTAAAATATCATAAATTTTTTATATATAATTATTTTAATTTTTTTTATATTTCGAACAATAACGATTCGAACACGAACGAACGCATCACTGTTCGTGTTTGGTTCGTTTAACTAACCGAACGAAAATAATTTGTTCACGTTCGTCTCGTTTACTTATCGAACAAATCAAACACGAACTCATTGACGAATCAAACACGAACTGTTCGCGAGCAACGAGCTTTTTTGACAGCCCTAATTTGAATCATGTATTTTATAATTTGTTATTCATTCACACAATTTAACAGAATTATTAGTTTACATTAGGAGTTTTGATATAATTTTATATCATCATTTCAATCAGGACCTGTCACGTGTACAAATATGTTCATTCATATATTAAATTATTATTTTTTTTACTATGATAGGTCTGGATGTATAGGAAAAATATTACATCAGGACTCCGAACGTAGAGTTACATTCCGATTGCAATAGTTAGGAATATTCGGCTGTGTTAGACGAATATTTCATCTCTGTTATTTGTAAAAAAATGATGTGTTATTCGAGTATTATATGTTGTTATTCGATTATTTTGTTGTGTTATTGGAATATTTATCTGCGTTACTTGATTTAGGGTCGTGTTATTCAGCATATTCCCTGTGTTATTTCAATTTTCACTATGTTATTGGAATAACACAGCCCCAAATCAAATAACGCGGGGGAATATTCCAATAACACTTTAACCCCAAATCAGGTAATGCGATGGAATATTCTAATAACACCACAAAATAATCGAATAACATCATATAATACTCGAGTAAAACTTCATTTTTTTTACAAATAAAGCAAATGGTATATTCCCGTAATACAGCAAAATATTCCTAACTATCACAATCCGAAAGTAGTTCTACGTTCGGAGTAACGATGTAATATTTTTCCGCATGTATACGTGACAGGTCATAATTGGAATCCTGATGCAAAACTACATTAAAACTCTTGATATAATATTTTTTTCTTCAAATGTGGCGAGTCAAAGATCATTCACGATAGAAGTACAAAATATCTTATCTCAATATAAATTATATAATTTATGTTTTTATATATCTTGTCATATATAGTAAAATGTGCTTGACATGTAAAAATCTAACTATTAGTGCAAGACAAATAAATACATGAGAATGATGTGCAATGTTCATTTTTTCTTATTTTAATTTTTATCATCTACTGGCCAGCATTGATTGCTTTAAAAAATTTAGGTTAGAATTTGTTTATATAAAAATAGACATCATATAATAATAGTAAAATTTACGTGAAGGGCACGTGCTGGGATTTAATGCACACTTGCGTCGTTTGTCTAAACTGGAGCCACTTCACTGTTAAAAAAGCTCTTTGTTCACGAATAGTTCTTGTTCGGTTTATCAATAAGTTCGTATTTGATTCATTCGATAAGTAAACAAGACGAAATTGAACAATTTTTTTTCGATTAGTTAAATTAACTAAATACGAACAGTGATGCGTTCGTTCGTATTTGAATCATTATTGTTCAAAATAAAAAATAATTTAAAATAATTTATAATAAAAATTTATGATATTTTAAAAAATTAAATTTAATAAATTATAATATATAATAAATTAATAATAATAATAATAATAATATATAAATACACTATATTAGTAATATACTAATATATATATTATATATTTATACAATATAAGTTATATAATTAATATAACATATTATTTATATATATTAATATTAGGGATGTCAAATTGGCTCCTCGTTCGCGAACAACTTGTGTTCGGTTCGTTCGTTAAGAAACGAACACAAACAGCGACTTCACGAATAATTTCGAACATGAGTTTATTTCAAACAAACTAAATTTCAAACGAACCGAACATGAACATAAACTCTGTTCATTTGTGTGCGGTTCCTTTACACCCCTAACCGTATGTGCTATCTCAAGTTTAAGTCGTTTTTCATTATTATTATTATTTTGATTTGATGAATCTAAAAAATATAGAATTTGTTTTAAAATTTTAGTAAAATATATAAAAGTTTATTGTTGGGTTTTTCTCAAAATAAAATCACCAATTTCAAATTTTGTCTCAATTTTTTTAAATAATTAAATATTTAATTCAAGTAAAGTCCAATGAAAATAACAAAAGATATTTGAATATTTTACATATTAATTTTATGAGAATTAATTTAAATTCAGATTAATTCAAAAGACAAGCAAGTAGAACTCACCTAAGCGTGGTTTGGGAAAGGAAAAAATATTACGTGCAGATGAATTACACGTGAATTAGTGTTTTTTGGCTGTTATTGAAGTGATATTCACGCAAATATCACCCCAATACCATTGATCTATGCATGTGGATACCGCACGTGATATCTCTCTTTGGAAAGGGGTGTTTCACTGCTACGGCGGAGTTGGAGGTGGCGGAGCGGCGTCAAACAGTGTGAGGGGGTTGTGCAAACTAATTATATAAATAAATTAATTTTATGAAAATGAATAAAGTGAACAACAAATAATTCAAAATAGAACATTCCATTTCAACTAAGTGGATAGTATTTTATTTAAAATTAAATCTCAAAGTCTTCTTATTGTGTGTAACATTAAATAATAGATGTAGATTATGTAGCCCACTTTGAATAATATCTTTCATTTAAACTAATAATTTTGAACGATGTGTAACCAAAAAAATGCATTAGAATAAGAAGAGATATATGTCAGTATGAAAAGATGACAGAGACAAAAAGAGGTGCCAACGAAAAAATAACTCTCTGAGGCAAAATTGTACTTTTGAATTTGTCCTCCTATAATCTATAAATAACATGACATTTTATATATAAGGGGGCGGATGCCATTTTGGCTCTCCCATTCTCATGCAAATAATCTTTTAATACATAAAAAGGTCACCAAGCCCGGGGAACACCCCTACTTGGGGCAGCCGTGATGTCACCCTGTTTCTCCACCCTCTCATACTCTAGTTTCTCGAGCCCTATGCCTTTGGTATGCCAAGATGACAAATCTGGATTCAACATTATGGTGCAACAAGCGTGGTGGACATGTCATCAACAAGAAGATAAAAGAGATATTGAGGAAAAATACTCCTACAGAGAGAGCACAAGAAAAAATGCCGTAACGGGAAATTCAGAAGGCTAAAAATCTAGTTTCAACATTATGAAGCGGTGAGCGTGGAGAGCGATTGATCCCAGCGGGAAGGCTTCGGCGGAATTTTCGGCAATCGATAGGAGGCAAGAGGCTAAACCCGGCTGAAAGCTCTACCGCGGCCACGAAGCTCAGCCTCTTGGTGATGTGAACTACCAATCGAAGCCGATGAAACGGTGGTCATTGCTGCCACGATAGGTGTGGTATCCTCTATGAGAGCGGCAGTTTATCATCTTAGTTGTTGGGATGATTCTCACTGCGATAGTTTTGGCGTTGGTGTCGAGATCATTGGCGACTCCTAAGGAGATAGTGGGGGTGGTGCACGTGATGGTCGGGATGACGGCGATGGCAAAGAAGCCATGACATCTGTTAAAACTAGTCATGATGGGTTTAGGGGGAGTGTCACTAAGTTTGAAGAGATAGGGGCTTGAAGTGTTGATTATCATAGGTATAGGTAGAGGATTTATAAGGAGCCATCTGACGGAACAGTTGATTGGAAGGGGCGATAACCGAGCGGCCAAATCCCAAAAAGCCCGTCGGTCGACATTTTCAACGGCCGACAAGATCCACATGGATGAAATTTAGACGGCCGGAAATTCATGCGATTGGAACTTATCTCACCGGAAATCACTAGCGTCTGAAAATTTAAGATGACTGAAAAATTTTGAACACCAAAACTTACGGCGACCGACAATACATGACAGTTCCGCTGACCAAAATATCCAGCAATTTTATATAATTTTATTTTTCTCTAAAATATATATGCTAAATCTCCAAATTATATTTTTCTAGGTCCAACTAGGACTGGGGCATTAGAAGAATTCATGTGAGACACTCGAAGAACTAGAATCCAATGAAGCAAATAAAGGACTAACCTTCAGGGCGAGCAAATTACCGACCCTCAATGTCAAGCATGAAAAGCCATATCTCTAAACTCGGAATAGGTAAAAGCTCTAAAGGTGGTTCTTTGCTCATTAGCGACAAGCTTCGCAGAGAGTACAATGCAAATCACCCCAGCGGCGAGTCTCATCGGTTATCCTCGCGAAGGCAGCGATAAGATCCGCCTCAGGCTTGATGAAGGTGAGGCCCGACCGAGGCGATAAAATCACCAAACAAACGAGACACGAGCTTCGTACTACATTCAAATGTAAAATACAAACGATACACGGGCTTCGTACTACTTGAAACAAGCGATCATCGAACTACAATACAGAAAAATGACTAAAGTTCATTCTGATGATATGAGTCATCAACCAACCCAAAACATTCAAATGTCGTAATCAAATTGTGAGGCAAGGGTAAGATAAAAAATAAGCAAAGGTAAAAAGTGATCCAGAGCTTTATCTATTTCTTGAATAAACCACTAACACTTCTTCAAAAGTGTTGACTAAGTGACAGATTAAAATTCAACCCGAAAAGACTCCGAGAGATTAGAGAAAACAATGCGCTGAGAGAAGCTGAAATCAAATGAGTATAATTGGTGCATTATTATGATTGCATTATCGATATATTTAAAGTCTCTCATCATTTTCTTAGCTTCACTTCCAAGAAGTAGGAGACTTAGGGGCATTTGTGTATGATCAAAAAGTGCCATGAAATACTAAAACATATTTGTCGGTACTAAAATGTGCCAGAGACATGAAGAGGGGCCAATGAAAATAACTCACACAGCAAATATGTACTTCTATAAAGGAATAAATGTCATTTTGGCTCTCCCCTTCTTCTCTAATTATTCTTTTAATAAATAAAACGGGTCACCATACTCGAGGAACACCCCCACTTCCCCTCGCTGTAGGGGCATCGCCTTCTCTTTCCCTCTCTCTCACTCTCGATTCTCGCACTCCATGTCTTTGACAACCTACATGACAAATCTGATTTCAACAACTAGGTAATAATAATTTAACAAAAAATTCATAAAGATAAATCTTAAGCTAATTAAGCTTTTCATTTGACTAAAATATAAGAGATGAAGGGCACATTTGAGGCAGCTTATTTGGTGCGGTGACATTTTGAAAACACATCAGACCTGTTTGGGAAAATTGTATTTTGACAGCTTATATGTTTTCAAAATGCTGAAAACAACCTTTTCACACCACATCTATCTAGGTGCGGTGGCGACTTTATAATGCGGGCCAAACTTTTTTAAAAAAAATAAAAATTTGTAATATTCACCGCATCTAACTTATCGGGAGATTATTTTTAATCAATTTATCAACAAATTATTCAATAAGCTGCAACTACCCCAAACAGACATAAAGAAATCACGCCCGGGATCCGTGTCTAGTCACGCTTCTGCATAACCAGGGGAAATAATTTTTTTCAACAAAGTTTTATTTAATATTAAAGGCATATTTAATTTAATAGGCTTTATTATATAATAAGGAGAAGAGAGTAAATAATCTAATGAGCATTATTACGACACTATTAAGGGAATTAATAATAAGTTACTTTATTATTATTATTATTATAATATATAAATATTAAAATATAAATAAGCGCATATTTAAAAAATAAAAACAGAACATAATTAAAAATAAAACATAATATAATATAACATTAATAAATAGGTTTATTATGTTTGTAATTATTTTTTATTGTATACATACAACCAAATTCCAATATATTTATATATCTAACACCTAAACTATATTGTTCATATTTATGCACACCTAAATGTAAGAGAATAAATTTTAGAAAATGTTATTTCAAAAATTTAGCCCCAAGTTGATTATATAATTTAACTTTTATGTTTACATATGTATTTCAATTTGTTCTTCGTTAACAAATGTTTGAAAATCTGCATTTCAAACAAACCTATGAATTCAATAGAATATGTACAAAGGAGTATTGCAAATATTTGTCCACAAACAACACAGCTGGCATCCATTTTTAATGTCGTACACGCTGGACGTCCTTCTGATTTATGAGAGATCACATTTTGTTCTCATGTAATTTTTCGTCACTCAAGGAGTATGTACCGCCTTCAGCGGACACATCTTGCACCAGATTAAGGGTTTGTTCCATTCTGGTCGTGCTCAAAAGCGACTACCGTCAATCACCGTCGGTCTCCCAATATAAGGTGAGCCCGATGACCATCCTGGTGTTTGGAGGTCATAATCCAATAATTTAGGATGTTCTGTGGCTCAAATGAGTCATAAAATTCCCTTGGCAAAACTCTGGGGTTAAAAGGGCCGAAGGGCCCGATGTGACAATGCTTAGAACGGGTGTGGCCATGCCTTGCCTTTGGTATGACCACTTCCAAAAGTGAGTGTGACCATGCCCGAGCCCTAAGCAGGGTGTGGCACTTTCCTTTGGGTGTGACCACACCCAAAGTTGACATGTCCGGCTGACCAAACAAAGTCCCATGTAATTAAGCATGGGTGCAGGCGTGACCACACCAGAAAATCTAGTTCGCACTGTTTTTCCAAAATGTTCCCCAGATTTCCACTAGGAATGCCTTTTAACAGTCAGATAAGCCATTTTTATTTGGTTTTAAGCTAAAATGGTTTCTTTGATTTTCTGGGCTCATTCCAAAAGGGGCAAGCGATCAAATTCGGGCTATGTGCCAAGGGATATCACCTCCCTTGAGGCAAAATGTTGAAGTAATTGGCAAGCATTTGAGCAAGAGAGTAGGGAAGAGTTCCGAGAGAGCTTGGAGAGAACTTCTTGAGCTTTTTCTTCTGATTATCTTCTACCTCTTGATCATTCTCTTCTTCCTTCATTTATCTCTTAAGGAAAGGGTAAGGAAGGCTTGACAAAAGATTCTTAGAGGGAAAGCTTCATCTTGTTTGGAAGAAGAGAGCTTCATCTTGCTTGGAAGAAGAAAGAGCTTCAAATCTTCTAGGGGAAAGAGAGAGCTTCTTCAATATTTAGAAAAGGAGTGGAGCTAGCTTCGTTCGCACGTGGTAGGAACTTAGATCAAACAAAGAAAAAGCATATTCAAACATCACAAAGGTGAAAAATCCTTGAAATCTCAATGTAATTTCCTTCCAAGCAATCCTTTTAGGGTTTTTTGTGATTAGAGAAAATCATTAGGTTTGGAGGCATTTTTGTAGATTTTTCCTATTCAAACCAAAAGGGTTTCCCATCAATGGATTCTTTCATGTCAGCATAGATTTTACGTATGAGTGGGATAATACCGGAGTCAAAAGCATAACACAAACTGAACCACTGTTGTCTATTAATTTCAACACAAATCTTAACCTCAAGAAACTGAAACAACCACACTGGAATCGACTTCTTCTGGACTAGAATGTTGTCATATCGCTGTCAAACAGTATGGCTAACAAATAAAGTGTGGTCGTAGCGTGAGATCCCTTTCCCTTTGGTCATGGGGGCCATGGAAAGAAAACAAATTTTGGTTTGGGGAAGATAGATCTAATAATGAATTTTATGACACCAAAATCAGAGAGCGAGAGTGGAGATCAAAACAATATCATGGAAACTTAGGGCGACCGAGATGTGTGAGAATATGAGAGAGATTTGTGTGGATTAACAAAAAAATGGAGAAACAAGGGGCTTAGCAAGCAAACTCACCACATCCAAGAGCTTCTACTCTGATATATCAAATGATGGCTGGATCTAACATAAGGAGCACCCTTTCCAACAATCTAGGAGCAGCATAGGTGGGGGACAAAGTGCACGAGCAGAATGAAGTGAGAGAAGTGCTAAAGAATTTTAGATTTGGGGTCTTTAATGTGAAGTAGCCTGGTCACGCTGGGCTATGTCATGGTGACTGACAACGACTTTTTATATACCTAAAAATACAAGAATTTGATACCACTACTAGAAGATTTAAACCTTCGGCAATGACGCAAAAAACTTGATGCAACTTTTAATATGCAAGAATTTATGAACATATATTTATATATTTGTAATGATTTTGTAAAGTCACAATTTCAAACGCAAGTATACGTATCACTCAAGTAATATAAGGCTCTAGTGGAGTCCCGTTTATCGATCTCACAAGGAAACAAGGTAAGAGGTCCTTAGTCAAATTCTAGTATACTACAATTAGTCCTTAGTTTGGAATGTCGATTAAAATGATATTTTATCTAGCAACTACTTCTAAATGCAAGTGTTAAATGTAAAGACAATAACTATAACTAAATGCAAATATTAATTCTAAAGATAACCATTTTTGGATGAATTGGTTTAAAGAAACTTGAGATATTTAAAATTACTATTCTTATGTAATGAATTGGATAATGTAAAGGAATGAGATGCATTAAATATTGTATGTGTCAAATATGAGCAATCATATTCTTTACCCTTTGGTCTAGGCATAAAGAACATTGACTAATTCTATGCTTGTTTATTGAATCTGAGGCTAGGCTGAGAGAATACCGACTCTCACTTCAGAGATCCCACGTTCCCCTCACCTGAGGGCTAACTTCTCCGCTTCAGTACTCAAACAATAGGACTCAATTGAGGATTTTAGTCTGTCACCCTAAAATCTCCAACTCTACGCTCATCAAAGTATATTTCCCTATTTATTTGCATTCAACTCTCATGAACTTAACTATTCATGGAATCTGAATGTGGTTCTACTTTGTTGAGAATTACACCGCCCTCTCAGGTCTTAATGCAATTACAACGAATTTTAATACTACAACAGACTTTTATCATAATGTAAATAAAGTGTAAGTAAAAACCGTCACATTGATAATTAAATCTGTTTCTAACATGCATCACAAAATCCTAAACATGAATTCTACTCATTACAAAAGAAAAGTAAAATGAAAACAACGACATAATCTTCTCATGTCATTATTTCCAAACAAGAAGAGGAGTAAGAGAAGCCCATCATAAAACACAAAGAAAATACAACAGATATTTCATTTAACCAAAGCAAATTCACTAGATAAGTGTTTACAAAAATTAAAAGATAATAAAGAACACAATACTTAGTTTTTCCCTTTGAAAGAAAGACGAATATCTCTCCCATAAAGTCTCCCGCCGATCCATGCAATGCTAGAACATCTCTTTACAAATTATTTCAAAATATTCTCTCCAATCTCTCCAAAAGGTTAGAAATCTACATTTCTACTCCTATTCTAAAAACCTTAAACTTTCTCCACACTTTTCCTAACATTCCTCTCACAAAAAACCCACTTTTTAACCAAAATTCGTTCTTTTAAAGTATATGAACGAAGTTTGAAGAGTTTCCACAAGAGTCCTTTCAAAAAGCATCCAAATACGTTGAATCTCGGCCCATAACCGTCACGGGCTCGAGGGAGCCGTCGACGGGCTCAAGGGCATCGTCGGCGAGCTTTTCTGTCATTTTTCGGTCTTCTCGGCTAAATCTCGCCGTCGGTGCCGTTTTGGGCGTCGTCGGCGAGCAGACTNCAATATATTTATATATCTAACACCTAAACTATATTGTTCATATTTATGCACACCTAAATGTAAGAGAATAAATTTTAGAAAATGTTATTTCAAAAATTTAGCCCCAAGTTGATTATATAATTTAACTTTTACATTTACATATGTATTTCTATTTGTTCATCGTTAACAAATGTTTGAAAATCTGCATTTCAAACAAACCTATGAATTCAATAGAATATGTACAAAGGAGTATTGCAAATATTTGTCCACAAACAACACAGCTGGCATCCATTTTTAATGTCGTACACGCTGGACGTCCTTCTGATTTATGAGAGATCACATTTTGTTCTCACATAATTTTTCGTCACTCAAGGAGTCTGTACAGCCTTCAGCGGGCACATCTTGCACCAGATTAAGGGTTTGTTCCATTCTGGTCGTGCTCAAAAGCGACTACCGTCAATCACCGTCGATCTCCCAATATAAGGTGAGCCCGATGACCATCCTGGTGTTTGGAGGTCATAATCCAATAATTTAGGATGTTCTGTGGCTCAAATGAGTCATAAAATTCCCTTGGCAAAACTCTGGGGTTAAAAGGGCCGAAGGGCCCGATGTGACAATGCTTAGAACGGGTGTGGCCATGCCTTGCCTTTGGTATGACCACTTCCAAAAGTGAGTGTGACCATGCCCGAGCCCTAAGCAGGGTGTGGCACTTTCCTTTGGGTGTGACCACACCCAAAGTTGACATGTCCGGCTGACCAAACAAAGTCCCATGTAATTAAGCATGGGTGCAGGCGTGACCACACCAGAAAATCTAGTTCGCACTGTTTTTCCAAAATGTTCCCCAGATTTCCACTAGGAATGCCTTTTAACAGTCAGATAAGCCATTTTTATTTGGTTTTAAGCTAAAATGGTTTATGTGATTTTTTGGGCTCATCCCAAAATGGGCAAGAGATCAAATCTGGGCTATGTCCCAAGGGATATCACCTCCCTTGAGGCAAAATGTTGAAGTAATTGGCAAGCATTTGAGCAAGAGAGTAGGGAAGAGTTCCGAGAGAGCTTGGAGAGAACTTCTTGAGCTTTTTCTTTTGATTATCTTCTACCTCTTGATCATTCTCTTCTTCCTTCATTTATCTCTTAAGGAAAGGGTAAGGAAGGCTTGACAAAAGATTCTTAGAGGGAAAGCTTCATCTTGTTTGGAAGAAGAGAGCTTCATCTTGCTTGGAAGAAGAAAGAGCTTCAAATCTTCTAGGGGAAAGAGAGAGCTTCTTCAATATTTAGAAAAGGAGTGGAGCTAGCTTCGTTCGCACGTGGTAGGAACTTAGATCAAACAAAGAAAAAGCATATTCAAACATCACAAAGGTGAAAAATCCTTGAAATCTCAATGTAATTTCCTTCCAAGCAATCCTTTTAGGGTTTTTTGTGATTAGAGAAAACCATTAGGTTAGGAGGCATTTTTTGTGGATTTTTCCTATTCAAACCAAAAGGGTTTCCCATCAATGGATTCTTTCATGTCAGCATAGATTTTACGTATGAGTGGGATAATACCGGAGTCAAAAGCATAACACAAACTGAACCACTGTTGTCTATTAATTTCAACACAAATCTTAACCTCAAGAAACTGAAACAACCACACTGGAATCGACTTCTTCTGGACTAGAATGTTGTCATATCGCTGTCAAACAGTATGGCTAACAAATAAAGTGTGGTCGTAGCGTGAGATCCCTTTCCCTTTGGTCATGGGGGCCATGGAAAGAAAACAAATTTTGGTTTGGGGAAGATAGATCTAATAATGAATTTTATGACACCAAAATCAGAGAGCGAGAGTGGAGTTCAAAACAATATCATGGAAACTTAGGGCGACCGAGATGTGTGAGAATGTGAGAGAGATTTGTGTGGATTAACAAAAAAATGGAGAAACCAGGGGCTTAGCAAGCAAACTCACCACATCCAAGAGCTTCTACTCTGATATATCAAATGATGGCTGGATCTAACATAAGGAGCACCCTTTCCAACAATCTAGGAGCAGCATAGGTGGGGGACAAAGTGCACGAGCAGAATGAAGTGAGAGAAGTGCTAAAGAATTTTAGATTTGGGGTATTTAATGTGAAGTGGCATGGTCACGCTTGGCTATGTCATGGTGACGTCGCCCTTTCCTGTGACTTACCCAAAACATGCCAAGGGTAGCATGGTCGCGCCTGAAAGTGGTGTGATCATGTCAGTTCTTGTCGTGGTCACATCAATCCCTCATACGACAGGAAATTTTTTTTTTGCCGCCCCCTTCGAATAGATTACTACTCTGTAGAGAGACCAGTGATCGACAATGACTAACATCACACTAACGAATACTTAAACAAATACAAAAAACATCAAACAAACACATGCAAATGGAAAATATAATTGTTGAGATGAAAACATCAAAACAAAAAATCATGCTTGGGTTACCTCCCAAGAAAGTGCTTGGTTTAACATCCCCACCGAGATGAAGTTTTAGAAATCAACGTAAACATGGTCTCTAGGATTGAATTGTCAATTCAGAGGTCGTAGATCGCTCATCTGATATTCAAGTTGCTCTTGATTTCTCTCTCATCCTCGAGTAATGTTAAGCTCCCAGCTTCATTCCACAATTATCAATCTTGTTCTCTATACCGATTGAGGTTTTGTAGTAACCTCTCACTTTCAATCTGATAATATCCAATGAATCCCTAAGGCAGATTAAAGTACTATTTTGAAAGGTCTAAGGTTATTGCATCAGTTTCTCTTACAGGAAGAGTCATATTATTATTAGTTAGATTTCCAAAAAATTCATGAATTATGTTTTGCTTTTCCAGATTCAACTCATTTGATTCAAAAAAATTGTATTCTTACTTCCCTAGCCGCTGTTTCTATTTTTTAGTTTTGATCATTCCTAAGGGTTTGCGAAGGTCAAGTGATTTTAAAACATCAAATGTAAATTCTTGATCATTACTTCTCAAAATTGGCTTCCCTTTCTAAACATCAATAGTAGCTCTACTAGTGACTAAAAGGGGTCTCTCAAAAATCACATGCATTTCTTTATCAGCCTTTAGTTCTAAGATCACAAAATCAGCTAGAAAAGTAAATATATCCACTCTGACAAACATGATTTCAACTATTCCTAAAGTGCAAGCCACAAATTGATCTGCTAACTAGAGTTTCAAGTTGGTAGGCTTAATTTCTCCTCTTCCAAGTTGTTGGAAAATATTCAGAGACATGAGAATGACACTGGCTAGGTCATAGAGTGCATTGTTGACCTCATTTTTGATGAGGTCTGATTCCCTTCTTTAAAAGCCTGGGATCTTGCCATAGAACTTTAATATTGATTATTCTAGTGGAGTAGTGATGGAACCCACCCCCATAGAAATTTTAAATAATTCTTTACTCTAAGGCCCACATAGGTGGTCACAAGCCCTCATTTTTCACTCGAGATGGCTAAGACCAACATTTGGAGACTCAAGAATGAGTTACTATAGGACCAACTGAACTTAGGGCAACCCTTGGCTTGATCATGCACACACATACTTGGATTCACCACAAATTTCCTAACACACCCAAAACCATCAATCGACCCATCTCCCCCCTTGAGGTTCATAACCACTCTTTAACTCTTTTGAAGACTCATATGGGCGGTCCTAAGTCCTTAACTCTTGGTTAGGATGACTAGGACCAACATGTGGAGGCTTCAAGATGAGCTCTTATAAGGCTCATATGACTTTAAGAAGGCTTACCATGGCTTGCCTGCTCACCACCTAAAACCATCCAACTTTGTCCAAAAATACCCCTAAAATTTCTAAAAAATGCTCCAATTTACCAAAATTCTCAAAATACTCAAAAATTGTAAAAATTCTTGATTTCACTCAACACTCCACCAAAACCAATCTTAGTCATCAAATTTACTCAAACTAACCCAAAGTTCCCGAAATCCACCAAAATTGACCAAATTACCATAATACCCATAAACTCTAAAAAATGCCTAAAATTAACCAAACACTCAATTTTTCATCAAAAAATATTTTCAAACCTCTCCAAATTACCTAATTACCCCAAAATTGACAAAAGTGCCCAATTTTTACCAAAATACCTTTTCCACCAAAATTACCTAATTCTCAAATTCACCAAAAATTTCCAAAATAACCTCAAATCAATAAAAAATTCCCAATAAAATCTATTCTCACTCAATGCCAAGTCCAAATTCAAAGTTGTCCAAATTCAAATCCCAAGTCAACCCTAATGCCAATTTTCACCAAATTGAACCCATGAACCAAATCAAACCTTACCAAATTCAAGTCCTAAATTCCAACATGGAAAATTCAAGACTTTAATAAACCAATCATGATTAATTTTAAACATCATTTGTAGTAAGTCAAAAGCCCAAATCCAAGCCGAAATTAATTACCCATGACCCATCTTTAAAAGTCCACCAAAACAAAGCCCAACTTCTAATTCCTTTGAAATCAAAAGCCCACATGACAAATTCTTCTCCCCATCATCTATTTAATCAAAATCAAGCCCTAAGTTTTAAACTTCATGATTTAAATTCCATAATTTGGTTTCATAATACCATTTCACCAAAATGCCAAAATTATTAAAATTCCTTTTACATGGAAAAAAGTACAAGCCACATGCAAGCCATGAAGCCTTCCTCAAGCCATAGGTCAGCCATATGAGCCATACCATGTCACCTTACCCAAAGTGGCAAAAGGAGGAGCCCCTTCAATGATCCCCTAAAAAGTGCTTAACCCTCTTATGATTCACTTAAACCTAAATTTAATCTAAATACACTTGATTGGGACTCAACCACACTGATTCACCTGACCTCCATCAGCCTTTGCCACTCACCCAAACCCATTTTTATAGCACTAAACCAAGTCAAACCCAACGTAACCCAAAATCCTTTCTATTTCAATTAAACACCCTTACCCATGCTCCAACCAAATCGGCTTCACAACTCTTCACCCCTGACCACCCTGAGTAAGATGGTGACCTCTTCTTGGCTAGCCGGCCGCCTTGGTTGTCAGAAAACACCAAACCCAAGAGGCCTCCCAAGGTCAAAACCCAAAATTGAACTCCCTCACTTGGTTCACTCACACTGGACAATTCCCTTCTTTTTCCCTCCACTAAAGAGCCACCTTGGACCCCCCTGACCTGCCTAATTGGCCACCGCAACTCTGCCTATAAATTCACTACTCCTCACTACCAAATATGAAGAAGTGCATGAACCGTGGCGAAGCCCTGTCAAATTGTTCCCAGACCTTCCCACAACCTCACGAAGCTCATCCCAGCAATTTTTAGCTCTTCTCCCCCACTGAGAAACCCTAATTTCCCAATTGAAATCCAAGGGGTTTTCAGCAATTCCAAAAAATTCTACAAAACTCCTAATTGATCATCCCAGAAGCTTCACAACACCTCAAGATCACTTCCCTGATTAAAAGTCCCCATTCACGAGCTCTCTTACCTAAACCTAGACCACACTCGAGCCACCCTCCAACCAAATTCATACCTAGAACCAACCACGGCTCAAATTGACACTTAGAGGGCGTTCATGGGACCAAGACAAAGCTTCTTAACTAGCCCAATTGAGGCCTCACCACTTGGGCAATGTTATAGCTCGAAAATCCTTAATTTGGCCTTAATTTGAACCTTTCTGAAGGAGATTTATATTTCATGTGTATCTAGCCGTATGGATGTGTTCTTCTCACTTAGATGAAGACATTAGATCAATCCACACTTAATTTAGTTAAGTATCAAGCAAGATATTAGGGTTAAAACGCGAACAGTTCAAGGGTTATGACGATCGGGGACGATGAACGAATGTCGTCCATTTCTGCGTGTATCAAACGAATGGTGGAGATCAGGTCGGACGAGGCGACACTACGAGAATCGCGAGCCGAGTTAGCGACTGAGGTGTAAAGCGTGGTGAACCAACGGGCGACGCGTGAGCTTTTGACGTGTCTGATGATACAGTCAGCGTTGCGTGTATAAGTATATAAATATGAGTTTTTTGAATTAATTAAATATAAATAATGTTATTTAACTTAAAAAATTCATATCATAGCGTAGAAAAATCATAAAAATAAAATAAAGCACCTATGTGCTCAATGAACAGAGGATAAATTAATGGACCAAAAACTAAAAATATTGATTAAGTTTTTTATTTTAAATTATCTAAAAATCCCGGAGGCAAATTTAATTATAATTAATTAATTAAATATCATAATCACATGAACTTTCGACCAGAGGAACTCATAGCATCAAAAGCCCTAATTTTCTAGAAAATTTACCTTGTTGTAATTAAAAAAAATTATAAAAAATAAAATAAAAAACCAGAAAAAATATAAAATCAAGTTTGTTGTGTTCATTGTGGTCAGAGGACCAAAGGTAAAATAAAAAAGTGTGATCTAAAATAAATATGCATTATTAAGTATTTTTCTATTTAAGAAATTAATAAAATTTTAAATACATAAATATGACTCAAAAAATTACAAAACTATCTCCAATTGAAGAAAATAAGCTTAGGATACTTCCATAAAAATTTTAAAGTTAGAAAGCTTATTTTTAATATAAAAAAGTATTTTTAAAGGAAAATAGTAATTTTTGCTTCAAATAATTATAAAAAATAGAATAAAAATCAGAAAATTACAAAATTATGTTTGAGGTGTTCTTTGAGATGAGAGGCACCTAGGAAAAATAAAATTAAGGGAAAAAAAAGTTTATTTTTAGCTATTTTTAATTAAAAATAATTTAAAAATATAAAAAATACAAATATGTCTCAAAATATCACAAAATTACTCCTTGATTAAAGAAAGCAACTTAAAAATGCTTTTATAAATCTTTAAAGTTATAAAAATGTATTTTAATTAGTTAAATGCATTTTTCTATATTCTTATTAAGATAATTATAAAAATAAAATAAAAATCACAAAAAATATAAAATAAATTTCTCTAAGTTCTTTGAACTCAGAGATACTAATAAAAGTTTTTCTTAAATTATTCTATTTTATTTATTAAACTAAATTATAGAAGTTTATAAGTTAATCTCTATCCTAGTTTATATGTTTATGTAATAAAAGAGTTATTTGAAGACAAATAATATTTAAGTTTGGGGATTTTGATACGTCTAAAAATTACCTACTTTTTCATATATATTTTATGCTTAATTTTAATGAATTTTGAGGATATTACACTTTAAAGGAAGGTATTTTGCATATTTTGGTTTCGGGTACAAGAAATGGACTATTGGAGAAAATAAAATAAAAATGGTGCAATTTGGAGTAAAAATGAGCAAGAAAGAAAATTCTGACTTGACACATTTCGATATGTCTTTCTATGTTTAATCTCATTTACACTTCTCACACATTTTTTAATGAAATTACACTTAAAAAAAGTTGTTTTCATGCTTATTTTGTAGGTCTATCTGTTAGGAACAAAACTCAACTGAAACGGAGCAAAACGGAGCTAAAACGAGCTAAATGGAGCAAATCAGTGGAGTTGGGTGTTGAAGGCAGCATAGACCAAAGAACGACGAGAAACAGCGCTGACTGTGCCAGAGACAGTTATTTGCCATATACATTGAATTTGGACGATTTTTTGAAGGTTGCTTGAGGCATCTCTTAGAAAATTCATCCCTACACTATAATAGAGTGATTTTATGTCAGAAAAAAGTGTGTGTGTGAGTGAAAAAATGTGAAGAATGTTTATAGATATTAGAATAGAAGTAGAAATATAGATTTCTACCTTTTTTGGAGAGATTAGTGAGGGGATTTTGAGAGAGTATGTAAGGAAATGTACTAGCATTGCATGAATCAGCGGGAGATTTTGTCGGAGAGATTTTCATCTTTCTATCAAGGGGAAAGAGCTAAATATTGTGTTCTTTATTATCTTATAGTTTTGTAAACACTTATCTAGTGGATTTCCTTTGATGTAATGAAGTTTTTTCTTTGTGTTTTCTTCGTGCTTTGTGATATGTTTCTCTTACTCTTTTTTTCTTTTTTGGAAATAGTGGCATAAGAAGATTATGTTGTTATTTTTCTTTTAATTTTCTTTTGCAATGAGTAGGATTCATGTTTAGGATATTGGGATGCATGCTTAAAGAAGTTTTAATTATAAAGGTGATGGTTTTTAGTTACAGTTCATTTACATTACAATAAGGGCTCGTTGTAGTGATAAAATTCGTTGTAATTGCATTGAGACTCGAGAGAGCGGTGTAATTCTAAACAAAGTGGATCCACATTCAAATTTTATGGATGAGTGAGTAGTCATGGGGGTTGAGTGCAAATAAATAGGAAAATATACTTTGATGGGCATAGAATTGGAGATTTTAGGGTGATAGACTAAAATCCTCAATTTGGTCCAACTGTTTGAAAACTAAAGCGAGATGTTAGCCCTCAAGCGAAAGGATGTAGGAGCTCTGGAGTGAGAGTCAGTATCCCCCCAGCCTAACCACATATTTAGGGACCAAACCTTAGATTGACCAATGTTCTTTATGCACTCGGAAGAGGGTAAATAATATGATTGCTCATATTTAGCACATACAATATTTAATGTATATCATTCATTTACATTATCCAATTCACTATATAAGAATAGTAGTTTAACATCTTAAAATTCTCCAAACCAATTCATCTAGAAAGGTTTGTTTTTAGAATTAATATTTATATTTAGGAATAGTTACTATCATTACATTTAACATTCACATTTAGGAATAGTTGCTAGATAACACACCATTTTAATCAACATTCCAAACTAAGAACTAATAGTAGTAGACTGAAATTTGACGAAGGACCTCTTTACTCGCTTCCTCGTGGGATCGATACTTGGGGCTTAATCAGAAACTCCTATATTACTTGAATCGATACGTGCACTTGCATAGAACTCATAGTGTGTGAACAATTTGCTATATTTTATAACATTTCAATTTTTCATATTAGCAGCTAAATATAAATTTGGTCAAGTTTTTTACCATCTTTTGAACTCTAAATTACTGCGTAATTGCGGGTCGGATCAAGTTTTTTGGCGCCGTCTTAGGGGAATTTAATTGACATAAAACTCACACAAAAACAACACACGCTAGGGGCGCATCACATTCTTAGAATCATTGGAGATAATATAACATCATCTGCATAAGCAATGTTAGAAACAGAAACTCTGGATCTATGAGCAAAATGTAGAGAAGGATTTCTTGTTAAAACGCCATTAAGTAGACGAAGCAATAATCAAAAACTAATATGAAAATAATAGGAGACAAAGGGTCGCCCTGTTTTATCTCACGTACAACAATAAAGAAACCATGAATGCTGCCATTAAATAAGGATACTATAATGATTAGAGAGAAACCAAGTGTGAATAAGTTTGCAGAAGGAGGAAGAGAACCCTCTTTCACTAAGCACCTTAAGTGTGAAATCCCAGCTCAGTGAATCATAGGCGTGGATATCCAATTTAGTAATTAGATTTCCACATCTACATTTCTTATCAAGATCATACAATAACTCTTGCACCAACATAATATTATCGGTAATACCCTGCCCCTGAATAAAAGCTGATTGATTTAGAGAAATCAATTGTTGCATATGAGGTTGTATACGTTTCACTAGAATTTTACTAATCACCTTCGAAATGATTGAAGTAAGAGATATCGGACGAAAATGATCTCAAGTAGTTTTTTGAGTGGATTTAGGGATTAGAATAATAGTAGCAGCCAAAAAATATTTGCCCGGGGGTTCCCCCGCAAAGAAAATTTGTATCGCCGCAACCACATCAATCTTAATAATGCTTCAACATTTAATATAGAAATCCGAAGTGAAGCCATCTGGGGCTGGGGCCTTATTAGCATTAATATCAGCAAACACGTTAAGTATCTCATCCTCATTGGGAATGCTACATAGATCTAATTCTCTCGTATACTGACAGATATCATTAAATAAATGTGTCTCTATAGTGTCAGTAGTGTCTTGAGCCTTAATAAGGTTTATGAAGTACTTTACAGTGCTCTCCTCTATCTCATGTTCCCCCGTGACCCAATCTCCTAGGTCATTTTTAATGTGGACAATAGTATTCAGAGCTCTACGTTGTTTGATACACGCATGAAAAAACTTCGTATTCTTGTCACCCTGAGTACATTGATCCCAAATTTTTTTGTATGTAAGGATTTGTGAAATTGATACCACAACAACGCTAAAAACTTGATCCTTATATGAAAAGTAAGTTGTGTAATATATATATATATATATATATATATATATATATATATATATATATATATATATATATATATATATATATATATATATATATATATATATATATATATAAAGCAATGAATAATGAGATTCTACGCAAGTATACATATTGTTATCACGTAATAATGGACTTTCTATTTAAGCCCAAAATATCGATCACACGGGGAAGGCGTAAGTTAGCAGTGATAAATTTTAACAGGAAATTTACAGAAAATCAAACAAAATCACTGTCACTAATTTTGAATGTTGGGATATTAACCAAACTAAATTACTTAACTATTAGCAAAATTGAAATGTAAATTTTTAATAATAACTACTAATCTAAGAACTATGTTTAGGTAATGAAGATTTTTTATGTGAAAAAACATACTTCCCACTACAATGAAATTCTGGTGAAATGAGATGAGATAAATGTTTTTAATATGTATTGTGTCAAATAAGAATAATTTTAATTCTCTAACCTGATACAATGCATAGAAAATCATTGGCTAATCTTAGGTTTAGTCCCTAAATCTGTGGCTAGGCTAGGAGGATACCGGTTCTCTCTCCAGAGCTCCCACTTCCCTTCACTTGAAGACTAATTCTCGTTTTTGTTTTTAAACACTAAGACCAAATTTGGGATTTTAGTCTGTCACCCTAAAATTCTCCAATTTTACACCCAACAAAGAATATTTCTCTATTTATTTACACTTAATTTCATGAACAAATTTCTCCTTCATGAAATCAAATGTGATCCTCACTCTATTGTAGAACTCATACTCCATTTCCCGGATCATATGTTTCACAACATATTTTAACAAATTAATTGACAAGACTGAAAAATAAATTAAGTTCGGAGTTTAAAAAACATCACAATTTATTTTATATTTTATTTATTACACATTCATTTTATCTCTTCATTTCACCATATTTCAGAGTAGGGGGAAAGATAGATGAAACTACTCAGACTTCATGAGAAAGATACGATAAAACAAAAATTTCATATATAAAATAAAGTTCATACAACACTAAATAAATAAACAAACTTATCTGGAACTCTTTCTCAAAGCAAATCCTTTGTAGCCTTTTCTTAGAAATACATGAAGAAGAATTCTTTCACTTTTCTCCTTCTCCAACACTCTTATGGAAAGTTTCACACTAAATCTCACCACAAAAATTCTAAACTATGAAAGAAAAATCACTAATTGATTCTAATATGGTAGTGGAATGGAATGATGTGGAGCGAAAAAATAAACGTAGATGAGTGAAAAACGTAGAAGAGCAAATTTTCTGATGAAATTCGGCCCCAAATAGAGCCCAAGGTCGGTTCTCCAAGAGGTGCCTTCAAAAACTCTTCAACAAGTCGTCTAAATACATCGAACCTTCTAGAAATGTGGTCTGCACCGCCTTTGGCGGCGTCGACGCTGATCTGGCGCCGTCAGCGCTGAGTAAGAATCTCCAGCGTTAATTTGTTTTGCGTCGTCGGCGCTGACCTTGGCGTTGCCGGCGTCGACGACTGACCTCGGTGCTGCGCATTTCTTCAAAAACTTAATTTTGACTGTAAATTTCATCCTTTTTGCTTTCTTTTTGCTTTAAGCCCTAAAAATCAACCACCTGCAAGAAAACATCAAAATACATTCCATTAAAGTGCAATATCATAAAAAATGAGTATAAAATATGGGTCTAAAAATATATATATATTCGGTGTATCATACATCTCACCAGCTTTTTGTTGCAGAAGCTCCTCTTCCAAACAAGAGGCCTCTAGAAATTCCTTGTGAACCTCCTGAGTTGATGAACTAGATCAACAAGGATCTCTTCAATCTCCTGTAACATTTTAACCATGCGCTCAACCATAATAACCCTTTCGTGGACATCATCAAACACCTCCCAATTTCAGGTTCTAAACGCATTAGCCACACTTTTATGAAGCTTCCACAGCCGGTACCAAATGTTCCCAACCTCATAAAAATGCCAATTTGTGGCAACCAAATTTAAAAAACTCTCATGATTAGCCCAAACATTCAAATATCTAAAGTGATACTTAAATACTTTTTTGAAAAAATCAAAGGATAGGAGTAGCGAATTATGATCTGATCCAGAGCTGCAAAGATGTTGAATCTGTGAAAAGCCACAATCAGAAATCTAGCTTTGATTTCCAAAGCACCTATCCAACCTTTGAAAAGTCTTCCCCCCTCCAAGTAAATATAGAGCCAACAAACCCAAAATCATTCATACTAGCTTCTGCCAATGCCTCACTAAACTGCTCTATCAAGGAATAAATGACCCTATGGCCCCCCCAATCTCTCCAATTGGTGAAGGATCTCAAGATTGGGTTCCTTGGCATAGGACTATGATACTCATCACTCCTCCAATATATTCAACTCATCTAGTCTGTTGCACTGGAGGAAGTGATTTGTAGGAAGGTTGTCACATTTATTGCAGACATTGAGACACGAATTCCTGCCAGCTTGCTTAGATGAAGTCAGAATATGAGGTCAGAATGAAAGTAGAATTGGATGCTTCTGGCATCGGACAAACTTGAGAGAAAAATAACGGGCAAAGGAGGATATTGAAGAGGAGGGAAATGAGGGCACGGAGGATTATTTTGACCATTTTTACTTCTATTTCTTTTATGAAACATTTCTAACATTTTAATTTAAGTACAAATAGTTTAATTAGTTATTTAAATGCATTATATTTATTTTTGTGTTTAATTTGTGTATTCGTTCATTTGATTTTGGTTGAAAGACTTCTAAGATTGATAAATTAGAGTATGTGATATATAATTAGATTTGTATTTGTAATATTATCATAAGTGTGAAGATTATAATGAAGTGAGGTTCTTTGTTTTTTTTTTTNCATTAGCCACACTTTTATGAAGCTTCCACAACCGGTACCAAGTGTTCCCAACCTCATAACAATACCAATTTGTGGCAACCAAATTTAAAAAACTCTCATGATTAGCCCAAACATTCAAATATCTAAAGTGATACTTAAATACTTTTTTGAAAAAATCAAAGGATAGGAGTAGCGAATTATGATCTAATCCAGAGCTGCAAAGATGTTGAATCTGTGAAAAGCCACAATCAGAAATCTAGCTTTGATTTCCAAAGCACCTATCCAACCTTTGAAAAGTCTTCCCCCCTCCAAGTAAATATAGAGCCAACAAACCCAAAATCATTCATACTAGCTTCTGCCAATGCCTCACTAAACTGCTCTATCAAGGAATAAATGACCCTATGGCCCCCCCAATCTCTCCAATTGGTGAAGGATCTCAAGATTGGGTTCCTTGGCATAGGACTATGATACTCATCACTCCTCCAATATATTCAACTCACTAGTCTGTTGCACAGGAGGAAGTGATTTGTAGGAAGGTTGTCACATTCATTGCAGACATTGAGACACGAATTCCTGCCCAACTTGCTTAGATGAAGTCAGAATATGAAGGCAGAATGAAAGTAGAATTGGATGTGTTTAGCATCAGACAAACTTGAGAGAAAAATAACAGAAAATTAACAGGCAAAGGAGGATATTGAAGAGGAGGGAAATGAGGGAGGAGGGAAATGAGGGCACAGAGGAGTATTTTGACCATTTTTACTTCTATTTCTTTTATGAGACATTTCTAACATGTTAATTTAAGCACAAATAATTTAATTCTTTATTTAAATGCATTATATATACTTTTGTGTTTAATTTGTGTATTCGTTCATTTGATTTTGGTTGAACGACTTCTAAGATTGATAAATTAGAGTATGTGATATAAAATTAGATTTGTATTTGTAATATTATCATAAGTGTGAAGATTATAATGAAGTGAGGTTCTTTGTTTTTTTTTTCATGCTCCAATTTTGTGATGGCTTTGTGACATATATCTAATGATTTTTTTCTCTTTACTTTTACAATCCAATGGTTACAGACCGTCGATTAATGGACCCATGGCTAACCAATGGACCTATGATGGTCTTGATAAAGTGACAGTAAGTTTCTTCGATCACTCATGCTACGAATCAACCCTAGAGCAATTGATACTTTTTTTTTATTTTGACATTAATCGACGATCCCAAACCATTAGTTTATTACTGATGATCATCTGATGTATAACCAACAGGTATGTTTTCGAAATTACTTTCAACTTTGCAAGAGAGAAACAAAAGATGAGAGCGAGAAAAGTAGAAATAGATAGAGGGAGGGAGGGAGCGGGAGCGAGAGAGTCAAAAGGGGAGTTCTATAACTTTCTCATTGCCTTAAATTTTCAAACTATATATAGTGCTATGAATCCTGGACTTAACCTCTGACTATTTATTAGAGGCATAGCTCAATAAGAAAGTTTATTTTTAAGAGAAATTAATATAAAAAATAATATAATCTAATATTGCCCTAAAATGTAGATGCCATAGTTTTACTCTTGGAAATGCATCAATATTTTTCAAAAATAGGGTGGAAGAGTGTAAAAATGCTATCCAACTTCACTTAAGTTAACTGAGCTTCAATGAGTTTCTATGTGGAATGCTCTCGATGCATTTACCAAGCTAGTTAGCACATTATAACAAGTCGGTACGTGAGTTTCTTTTTGGAATTCATTCTACTTTATTTAGTTGTCTCTCAAGCCAGCGGTGCCTTGATCTTACTAGTGAATTCTCTGCAGTTAAGGCCACTCCTATTGGTCGACCATTATGAAACTTCTTAGTCTGCACTGGGTCGATAAAGTTGAGTATTATGAGTTTATTTGGATGAAGTCCCCACATCGCTGCTTCTTAGACCCTGTGTGGGAGGGCGTCAATAACGTGTCGGGAGAGCGTCGTGGGGAGCAGCCGCGAATTGCGGCATTTTGGGAGCACGTTGGGAGTGCGTTGCGAAGCGTTTTTGGTTAAACACCGGCCGACCGTGGAAAGAGTTCCACGACCCGCATTCGAATTTGGCTTTTTTCGGATCGAGCCCCGCTTCTCTTCTCTTCACCAGTTGCGGACTTAAGATTCCCCGCCTGAATGTCAATCGAGAAGATTTGCATACCCTCATGCCTAACCCAACTTGGCTTCTCCATGATCATCTTCCAGTCCTCCTTCCTCTCCCCACTCCTGCTGCTTTGAAACTCCTCAGAATAGACTCTTTTCTCGGTAATCCAACAATGAGATTAACAAGACAATTCCGCCTGGACAAAAAAACCCTAGGATGGAGCTCTACAGTCATGGAGATGGATGAATCCCAGTAGAACAAAAAAATACAGAAAATGAAATTTGAAAGTTAGAGTTCTCGAGGAGAAGTAATAGCCTTCAGGGATTTCCTTGAACGAAGATGTAACTGAAACTCCTCTTCATGCAACAAACAGACAGTCACCTTCCCCTCAGCAGCTTCCCCGAGCAGCTTCCTAGAACAGCGCAGCTGCTGCTGAAAAACTGAGAAACTGCAGCTGCCCGAACATACTTTTAGAAAGCTAAGTTTAATCGAACTCAACTCAAGCAATTAAAGTTGTACAATTTTCTTTCTTCATCATTTGTGGTGCCTTAAGTTATATAATTCACTTAAAAATCATAATTTATAGGCAACAAGTTTATGATCAGAACTACTACCATGGTAGCACAATTAAAATAAGAAGTAAGAAAAAAAAGAAAGAAAGATAAATACATTCGGCTAGAAAACTCTCCCAGTACTTATCCAACAATTCAAAGGATCATATTCCTTATCCTCTTGACGTATATTCTATTCACTTTAAAAGCCTCCATTCTGATGTGTAGATAATCTAAAGAAAATATCTTCCAATTAGAATTTTGTCCAAAAGAGCTGTTGACTTAGCCTAAAATCGCTCATATTCTCACCATTAATGCATACCTAATCCTGTTTTCATGGATTTGAAAAATAAAGATAGGTGTTGACATTTCAGCTCTGATTCCATTTCAAGTTTATTCACTATATTATTACTTTTTCTTTTATTCATAAGCTTTTGCCGCACTGTTTTATTCAAAATATAATAACTACATCCTTCATTAGAAGAGAACTGCAAGCTTCTTTATCATCATTTATATAGAATCGCAGAATGGGCGCCGCCGAGTCGATTCTGCGGTCGGCTTTTCGCGAAAATTTTCTCCACCGGTGGTCGCGAAGTTACCCTTCCACGCTCCCAAAGAGGGGAAATCAACGCCGGAGTGCCGCGAAGCCCTCCAGCTGCGCCCCCAAACATACCCTCATTCATGAAGAAGATCTATCATACATCTCTTTCTTCCTACTTGTTGAACTAAAAAAATAAAAAATAATAATAATAAAAACATTAAATATCAAATCAAAAAATAAAATAAAAAATAAATATTGCTTAATATAATTTCCAACTTGCCCGCTCGACTCGCCCAACAAATTCGAGTTGCATCTATTTTATGTTTTCAATCACAATCGAATTTATGTTAATGAATAAAAGATTTATAAATATTCTGTCTTATCATAAAACAATAATAAATATGCATAGTTATTACATAGTTTTTATATTTCATATAAAATATATTTTTCAAGTTAAATTTTTAAAAGGTAATAAATTTAAACTTATTAAGAAGGAAAAAAATATTTCTTTCGGACAAACGTAAGCTGCATTTGATTAACAGATGCGATGCACAGAAAAAGTTGAGGGAAAAAAAACAGATTTTCCCGTACGTTATCTGGACATAACTCCAAATTCAAAGTCTTTTTTTATTAAAATTTTTTTATTTTTTATAAGATTCTCAGCCTCTCCTTTAATGCAAAAATTTTTCTGTGCGGACTTCTGACGTAGCTCTACGTGCGGTGCAGGGTATTCCTGAGTTATTTTCAGGCTATTTCTGGGTTATTTTCTATAATCCGGAAATAACACAAAAATAACCTGTAGTCTTTATTTTTTGGTTTATTTTTGAGTTATTTTCAAATAACCTGAAAATGACTTAAAAATAACTTGTACTGCATGTAGAGATATCTTAGATTTCCAGACAGAAATTACGCGTTGTTTAATGGCTAATCCATCACATGTCTCCCATGGGAGTAAACCAACCATAAGACAACTTTATCCACATTAGGTGCAACGTCAGCCCCACATCCTCTTGACCTTCCCCAAAATA
>NEWO01000103.1:301262-342012 GCA_003013225.1 Phalaenopsis aphrodite
CTTGGTGTTTGCTTTTTACTGATGATATTCTTCTGGTGGATAAGACGAGAGAAAAAGCCCAGGAAAAACTTGAATTATGGAGGCCTACATTGGAGGATGAGGGCCTTCATTTGAGTAGAACTAAAACTGAATACATGTAATGTAATTTTAGTAGTAGTAGCTCTAGTGACAAAGGTGTAAATTTGGCTGATTAAATTATTAAAAGGTGCGAACGATTTAGATATCTTGGGTATGTTGTTCAAAGCGATGGTGATATAGATTGAGACGTTAATAGTAGAATTCAAGTTGGTTGGTTGAAATGGAGGAATGCTTCGGGCCTTTTGTGTGATAGAAAAGTATCGCTTAGACTGAAAGAAAAATTTTATAAGAAAGTGGTGAGATTTGTAATGCTCTATGGCGTTGATTGTTGGCCTTTAAAAGAGAAGCATAATACTAAGTTAAGTGTTGCCGAGATGAGAATGATTAGTTGGATGAGTGGCTTTACACTTAGAGATAAAATGAGAAATGAATATATCTGTGATAGGGTTGGTGTAGCTCTTATGACGGACAAAATTAAAGTAAATCGTCCTAAATGGTTTGGCCACATTAAGCGTCGACCATCTAATGATCCGATTAGGAGAGTAGATGTTTTAAATTTGACTTATGTTAATAAAGACAGAGGTAGACCTAGGAAGACTTGGGCTTATTACATAAAAAATGATCTTAATTTATTAGAACTAAATTAAAATATGACACTAAATATGACGCAATTGAGAAAAAGGATTCATGTAGCCGACCCCACATAGTGGGATAAAAGGCTTTAATGTTGTTGTCGTTGTTTATTTAAATTAAATTAGACTAATTAAATTTTATTAATTTAATTAAACATCTCAACTAATAATTAATTAGTAATTTATGAAGTTAATTAAATAATATCTTATATTTAGATAAATTAAATAAAAAATGTAATTAAATATTAATTAAATTAAGATAAAATATTTTTAATTAGGTATTATTAACTATTATGTATAATTAAAGTGCTTAATTAAACATACGCGTGCGCGCACACACACACTATATATATATATATATAATTTTAATTAACAAAACCTTTATCAATACTACTTATGTTAGTTAAATTATAATTTGTTCCTAATTATTAAAATTAATTAAACATAATAAATTCTATTTGATAAAGTTAATTCATAATTAATAATAATTTGTTTAAAATAATATATTCTTAATTAATTTTTTTAATAATTAATATTTATTTTAGTTTTTCTCTAATATATCTCATTTAATTAATTTTAAATAATATTAATTATTTAATGTGGGAATTACAAAAAAACCTTCGATGACAAAGAAGTGTGGAAGTTTTTGTGAACTCGATGGAGAAGGCATCAACAAGAGTAGAGGTGTATGAAGAAGATGAGTTTCTGAGACTTGAGATTTTAAGTTAAATTCACCCAATTTTAGGATATCTAAATTTGAGATTTAAGGCGAAAGGAGAATATATGAGATTTTGCGGGATTTATCATAATTGTAGCATAAATTTAATATCAAATAGCCCCTTAATATTATTTAAGAGATTAAGGGTCTNTATATATATATATAATTTTAATTAACAAAACCTTTATCAATACTACTTATGTTAGTTAAATTATAATTTGTTCCTAATTATTAAAATTAATTAAACATAATAAATTCTATTTGATAAAGTTAATTCATAATTAATAATAATTTGTTTAAAATAATATATTCTTAATTAATTTTTTTAATAATTAATATTTATTTTAGTTTTTCTCTAATATATCTCATTTAATTAATTTTAAATAATATTAATTATTTAATGTGGGAATTACAAAAAAACCTTCGATGACAAAGAAGTGTGGAAGTTTTTGTGAACTCGATGGAGAAGGCATCAACAAGAGTAGAGGTGTATGAAGAAGATGAGTTTCTGAGACTTGAGGTTTTAAGTTAAATCCACCCAATTTTAGGATATCTAAATTTGAGATTTAAGGCGAAAGGAGAATATATGAGATTTTGCGGGATTTATCATAATTCTAGCATAAATTTAATATCAAATAGCCCCTTAATATTATTTAAGAGATTAAGGGTCTGTTTGGGGTAGCTGCAGCTTATCCAACTTCTGCTGATAAACAACTTATCCTGATAATCTGTTGATGAGCAGCTGATCCGGATAAACTGTTTGGCTGTTTGATTTGCGCTTATGGAAAACTGCTGATTCTGAAAAATTAACTATTTTATTCTTGTTATGAATAAGTTGTTTAGCTGTTTGGTTAGTGTATTTTGTAAACAACTTATTTGCAAATTTTTTTAATTAAATAAATATTCTGTGGAGCAGAATTTGTTATTTTTTCAACAAAATTAAAGAAAAATGTTCAAACAAGAAAATACAAAAAAGTTAATTTATATTTATATAACTAAAAGATATCCGATCACATCAAACGAATATGTTACACATACAAAAGTCTAATGTACCAGCACATACTACTACAAAGTATAATAAGAGCCCATAAAAAAAAAACATGTTAAAATGACAAGTAAAAATATGGTTAACTTTATAAAGTAGCAGCATATCACGTCCCATGCCACCTGCATCTGACACTCCAGAACCCAGAGCAAACCTTTCAGACTGAGATATCGTAGAAACGGAAGAACTCGAATCAAATGCGACGTTCTTCCGTTGTGGTACTATTGAACTTCTATCAGCTGTGTCCAATTGAGATATTGTAGAAATAGTTCCACTGTCGACCCACCTGAAAAATTTGCAGTCATCCGGTCCTTGTCCCCACCGTGGGCACTTGTAGAATTGCCGCCCGTAGCTATGTGCATGTCGTGATGTGAATAGCAATGACGGTAGCCCACATCGACACATCATTTGCCCTGACTTCCTTGAATATCTCAAGCTCATTGTCCTGCAATTATTATAAAAAGCGTAGATCATTCAAAAAATAGAGGGAATAAAAAAAAAACTCAACTTACCTAAGTGTGGAAGCAATGGTTGCAACTGAGTTCTTTGACCATCCATGGTGCTCCACTATTATATGAATAAAAGTATTAGACATAAAAAGCAAGGGGGCAATGTTTGATCTTCTGAAAAGTAATGCTGTAAACAAACCTATCTCCCTAACAGCTATATTGAAAAGAAAATGGGGAATGCCCTAAAATGTAAATTAATGCTGTAAACAAACATTTTATCAAACTGTTACCAACATGCTACACCACTGGCCAACATCAAACATTAATGGCCATCCATGATGCTCCCTCCACCAACTATCAAACCACAGTTACAATGAAAGCATTACAAAACATTAAGACCAATTAAAATATAACTCCTTGATGTCAATCAGACAAATCCCACACTAGCAACTTCATTTCCCTCAATAGCAGCTCCAAACATTTCTCAACATTTCATTCATGCCAATCAGACACTGGAACATAAGATAAAATGGAACATAAAATAATGGAACATGCCAATTCCTTCATGCCATCTCTCAACATTTCCGAGCAATGAACCATAAAATAATATGGAATCGAAGAAGAACAACAGAAATGCTCCTTAAAGTTTACGTCATACATAGCATTATAAGGCTTGGAAAGTGAACTATTATCGTTCATACATAACATTATAAAGTTTACGGAAATGCTCCTTATTAGAAATGCCACCATAATAGCTGTTAAGATAATGCCCTTCAGATGCAACTCAGAGAATTCTATGAGAATAGATACAGAAAATTATTTTAGAATAGATACTTTTTAAAGCAATTTCCATTCATAGGGTGCATACATATTGAATTATAACTATTTATATCCAAGCTACATAAACTATTTGCATTTGCCGTTCTTAAGAAAAATAACCAAGTAATCTAACACCCAAAGTTTGCTATATACCCAAAGTTTGCTGTGTGTGTTCATCCTCGTACTTAAGAAAAATAACCAAAGTAGCTTTAAAGCCTGTCCATCTAAAATGCCACCAAAGTTTAAACATACTCATTCCCAGTCTCCCAAAACCCATTTAATTCCAAACATAACCATACCATAGTGGCGGTTGCCCTTAACGTATAGGGTCATCCAAGCTACATACATATTGCATATATTTAGAGCAGAACCACTTACACCTAAACAACCATCAACTATAAGCGAATGGCTCCATAAAAGTGTTCAAACAAAATAGAAGATGGAAATTAGAATCATATAAAGCAACTATAGTTTTTATCCCACAAAAAACATTTGCAATGTGAAAATGTATTCAAATTTTTACTGCACTTCCTTTGCAGCTGATCAAACATATGTCATAGCAGCCATAACATCAAGATGTAAGCCTCTCCAATAAGAATAAAGCTATAGCATCAAGATGTAAAAACTTCAACATAGGAACTGAAAGCCTCAAGAGGTAAGCCTCTGTAATAAGAATAAAGCTTCAAGATGTAAGCCTCTCTAATCATAGTAACTGAAAGCTATAGCATCAAGATGTAAGCCTCTCTAATAAAAATAAAACTTTTTGTAAATACTTCAACATTTTGAGAAGACGAGCAACTTCTAGCCTTATTAATATTAAAGCTACTACCATATGAACAATAAAGATAGGACAACGTCAACAAACATGATACCAAATCCAAACAGAAATTCCGCCTCGATCAGGAAGAAAAACTGAGAACAACAAGGTCTCAAATGGTTTCTCCCAATTCCATCATAAAAAAAATAAATGACACAATCGTTGTTGTATTTATTTAAGCCATCCTAAAGTGCCAAATTTTTTTGAATATAGGATCAAAGAAATAACTATTTGCTATCTTCATAAGCCAACACATATCAATACCCCTACTTCCTGTTTTACACAATAACTATCAGCATATACAAACCCAAATTATGAGCTTCCTGTGAGATAAATGGAAAAAAAAGAAAGTTAAGGTGTAAGATATATAAATATATTTTAATATTGACTGAAAAAAAAGAAAGTTAAGGTGTAAGAAATATATTTGCTTTCTTCAAGTGACTGTCCATGATGCTACCAAAATAGATTCCAAATAGTCCAAATGCTTCAAAAAATTTCAAATACTGCCATTTGTAAGAGCAATATTACTGTTGTATATATATTGGCAATATATATCAATGTATCAACCTGTCAATTCTTATGTATATACATATCTAGCAATTATGTGCTATGTATGTAAACGCCAGTAATATTAACAACAGGAAAAAAATAAAAAAAAATCAGTGAGATCTATGTGCTATGTATGTAAAGAAGAAAGTTAAGGTGTAAGATATATAAATACATAAGAACTATGTGCTATGTATGTAAACGTCTAGCACTGTTAAAAGCCTTCCAAATATTTATCAGCATTTCCACGTGCAACAATTATTTTCCTATTCAGCTAAAAAGGCATCATCCATCAATTAAAAGACCAAACAAAATATGGAAGATGAGCCCATATTTGGGTGTTGCATGTTTTGTTTTCAGATCACTGAACAAGGCCTGTAGATGCAATGATTGAGATTATCGTTTTAGAATGAGAGGACATGTATACTTTGATGGTGTAGAGGAATCAATACTTAAGAACAACAAAAATCATTCTATCCACATTGATAACAGCAGTAGGAAACCAACAGCAGGAAACCAGCAACATGAAACCAACATCAGGAAACCAACAACAGGAAACCAACATGAGGAAACCAACAGCAGGAAACCAACAACAGGAACTACCACAGTTACAATAAAACCATTCCAAAGCAGCGGTTGCACTCAAAGTATAGGGCCATCCAAGCTACTTTTAATATGAATTCCACTCAATTTATAAACATAGCAATGGTGTAGAGAAACACTAGTGTATATAAACATAAATTCCATTCAATTTATACATAGGAGCGTTTTATATAAATATAGAAATTCCATCTCGATCAGGAAGAAAAATTGATAACAACAAGGTCCCAAATGGTTTCCCCCAATTCCATCATAAAAAAAAATGACAAAATGATTGCTGTAATCATTTAAGCCATCCTAAAGTACCAAAATTTTTTTGAATTCAAGATCAAACAAATAACTATTTGCTATTTTTATAAGCCAGCACATATCAGTACCCCTACTTTCTGTTTTACTACAATTGGAACATTCTTATCACGAAACAGTTAAATGTACTGCAGTGAACTCTAGAAATTGCTTCAGACCAGAAAAGATGAACTCCACCACAATTCTTGCGTATTTACAAATCTAACACCCAAAGTTTGATATACAAACAACAAACATACTTTGTGGTTACCATGTGATCCTTATGTATTAACATATCTAACACATATATTTAATGCAAGCTTTTTTATCCATTCAGTTGTGAACAAACAATGCAATCAAAATTGTTTGTATGTATCAGCCTACAAAATATAGTAATGAAACGAATGCATAAAAAACATGACTCAAAGAATACCAAAGAGTTGAATCACTACCACCAAAAGCTTTTTCAAACAAAAAATGAACCAACTGATACATCTCAAATACAAGGCAAATTGAATACCAAATCGCAGGGAGCAGAACATTCCATCAATATCTTCTAGCCTCTCAAACAAACACCCTAAAAGAATCAATAAATTTGAATAACATGGAGACCATACAAACAAAACACGCAAAAAAATTTCGGTTGATACGAATAAACGCATTTCGAAGATAGGTTAGGGATGGGGAATGGAGAAGAAAACCCTCTGGATGCTTCAAACATATCACAATAATAGTGAATCTACATTTTTTACCTGCAATACTTGCATATTCAAACCGGATCTAGGTTTTGGCCACCAAAAACTTCCAAACAGATGGATCGACTGAAATCTCTCGACAAAATGGGGGAAAGAAGGGAGGAGCCGAGCGAGGAAAATGATTTTTGTTACCTGCGGAGCGACGGAGGCAGGATCGACGTCGAATATTCGAAGGAAGGTCGGCTGCGGGCTTAGGAGGGTAGCAGAGTAAAATTGGAGCCAAAATGCGGATTGCGGGGATATACCCGCGATCTGCGTGTAATAGAAATATAAAAACACCGTTTGGGTCATACTAGGTAAAACGTGAAATACAAACACCTGAGCTGCGTTTTTAAAAACGCCACCACACATTTAAGCTGACCCAAACGGGCCCTAAAATGTATGTTTTGAAAATTTAACATTATTTTACCGTTTCTATCAATTATTTAGGTAATCATGAAGACTATCTTCTACTTAACAAATATTATTTGTAGATTATGATGGAGAAAGGATTAAGGGAAATTTATTGAGCTAAACATTTAGAAAGTTCAGGAACGTGGTAAAGTACATATATATATTGGTTAATTTTATGGTATATGATAAATGATAGCTTATGTGTGGTAAACCTATCTTATTAAACAAATTAAATGATAGTCAATGAATATGTATAATTTAGTATTAACATTTAAATTGATTTTAACATGTACTTCGGATTTTATAATTCTGGGGTTGTTGACATTCTATGATAAAATCACTAAATAGCTAGTGATTATGTGGGTTAACTAGGAAATATATATTCGTGAAATCCTTTGAAATTATCTAACTATAAAAATATGCTTAAATTAGTTGTTTTGATTATATAGCCTTGATATCATGTTCGATATGAATCTTTTTAATTGAGGATGGCTAATGCATTGGACTGCATTTGCCCACCGTCGAGTGGATGATTTTTTGTTTGTTAAGGGATAAACTATCTTTATCTGTGAGGGATATTTTTCTTGCCACTATTTTGAGGCTTGATTGTTAATATATATTATGAAATATACTTTATTCATTCATAATGTTTTATATGTTTATGTTGATATAATGAGACACTTATTCTTTTCGTGTTATTTGTAGCATAACTTCTCGGGTTGTTTTTGTACCTCTTGTTAACTAGTGTGAAATAAATCTTGTTGCAAATTATTAAAGCATTTGATATGTTATAGATTTTAATCATATTGATTCTAAATTAATTGTTATTACACACTGACTATGGAATAATGTTTATATTACTTATTGTAAATATCAGCAGTACCCTTGTGTTGATATGATTGACTAGTTAGAGCAATGTGTTGGTGACTCTTCTTGAGTTCATTGGACTATATTAGATAGGTGAAGACAATTTTTTTATTTAAGGTATCCGTACAAACTAATTAGATAGATGTATAAATATCTAAAATGTTATAGAAAGTGACTAATGATTCAATTTTGGATGTATAAATATGGTATGCATGCAAGTTGATGTTTGACATTTAAATGCTGTGATGGTTAATTTGCATATGAATTCTTACTAACTTTATTGTATAATAAGTACCACTGAATTGCTTTATATCTGATAATCTCATCTTGCATGTTAGATTATTTTGGTATAATATTTATATCTTTTTTTGGTATAATATATATGGTTATGATATAATATCTGTTATCACTGTTGCCTTTTTCATTGATCATATTCTTATTCTATGCCTTATCGGTGTACCATAGCCAACTCACTCACCTTTTGAGAATGTTTCATGCCAATTCACACCTATTATTTTTTATTAGTTCTAGATCATTGAAATGAGACGTCTTAGACTCATGCTTCATGCATATTGGGTAGGTGATTAAGGTTATAAGTTATTTAATTCATTTATAAGAGGTTTATTTACTTAGATTATTGTAAAAGTTAAAATTAGTTCATATTTTGTTGGATAATCTAGTAAATGCTATAGGATTTAGATGCTCTAGTATTTTCTTTTTAATGGATAGTTATCATTGTAAAAAAGTTTATATTTATTTATTTAATCTACATTTATCAGTTTACCCTATCCTATCAGTCTCTTAATGATTTTCTTCAAGTTTCAAATGTGTGGGATTTGACAGAGGCGCCTAAGAGTAGTATTTTATCTTCTTCTTCCACATCTTCAATTGAATATTCTGACTCCGAAGGACTACGCATCATGAGTAAGGATTTCAAGAGCACCCTAAAGAGGAAGAGATTGGGGTTGCAATCCACTGAAGAAAGCCCCTTTAACTCTCAAGCAAGATCATCACCTCATAAATGTCTTACTGATGGAGATATTTCCTGCAGGAATGTAAGCATTCCTCAAAATATTTGACTTTTTTATTGCATTGCATTCTTTTTTTTGAGTAATTTTAATTAGTTATTCTGACAGGGTTCTAAGGTTTGTGATGATAATATGAATTGCTCTCCTAAATCATCGTCCAAGAAATTGGTTGACCAGCTCTCTCCCACACCTAAGTGGAACCCAAGAGGCAAGTAAATTGCTTTTCTATGATATGGAGTCCTTTCCCTCAAGAATTTTGATCCTTTTTCTCTTGAGCTTTTCCTGCAAAATTCAGTGAAATTGCATTGTTTTTCGACCTTGTAAGAGGTAAATTCAATCATTTTATTATATAATTTTTCCTACAGTAGCACTGAAACTCAGGCTCATCTTTTCTTCTTAAATTTGCTCTTTGAAATCAAAATACTTGTCATATAAAGCTATATTGAGGAAAATAGAAATGATAGATTCATATAAAGATAGTTGAGATTTCTATTTCGTTTTATTTTACAAAAAATTGGACGGTAAAAGAATGAAAATTGTGGGACAAAAGAGCCAGATGCTTTAAGATTTGCTTGTGGCACAAAATGAAAGATTCAATGCTGACTAAAAAATGGTTTGAACCGTAGTTTAGCTTCTAGTGGTCTTGTTCAGCGAGAATGATAGCAAAAGTCAAAGATTAGCGTTGTGCTTGCATTGTCCCTTGACATGGTTGGATTTTGATGGACATGTTTTTTATAAAGTTTGAAGACTCAAGACAAAGGAGGAAATTGAGTTCAAATCAAAGCATATTGTGATAGAATTATTGAAATAATCTGCTGGGTAAGAGTGCTTGATTGTTTCCTCTTGAAGTAGAAAGATGTGGAAGGCGCCTTCTATGCAGGAGCATGTTTGCATAAGTATTCTTTCCTTCCTCATTGAGAAAAACAAGGAATCTCTTTTGATATTGGCAGGGTAAATATTATTATCCCAATAGTCATTTTTATCACCTCTTCTTTAAGAATAGTATGAATGCGGAGAAAGCCTAGTGTGTTTGTGGGAAGAAGGACAAAATACGTAGAGGTCAGCTGTAATATAAATCAAGTAGATAGACGTTAGAGTTGCTTTGGCTTATAATTATGCTGGAATAACCACGAAAGGAAGTAATGCATTAGTGGTCACTATGATTAGGTGATATATTCATTCTACCACATTGCCGTGTTGCGAGAAGTCCCTGAAATCTTGTACATTTCTTATTGCCTTACTTAATAAACCCAAAGATAACATTCTCAGCATGAATGAATGGAAACATTGATCGAATATTTTAACTTGAGTGTTGGATACTTCAAAGCTTGACCATGAAACTTCCTCAAATGAAAACTTTCTCAAATTGTGTCTTTTAGACCTGACAGGCAATGCAGTTTATCACAAAGTATGTGCTGACAACATTTTTTCTAGGATTACAATTCTAAGTGGCTCAATGATGCGGTAGACTTAACATTACAATACTTTGCTTGAGCCTTGACCTGTATTTGGTGAATGCATCTTCATATACTAAGGTTTCATGTCAAACTCTCCTACGGAAAATATGTAAGATAAATGATAAAAAATTCACCATATGGAAGAAGAGTTTACAATGTGGAATAAAAACTGGATTAGATATGCTCCAGAAAGTATAAACATAATAACCCTTATTGGACAGAGTGTTATTGGGCTGGCATTAGTGAGTTTAGATTTTTTGGTAGAAACAAAACTCGAACATTCTAGCCTGCATATGAGATTTCCTAATATCAACCAGAAATGGTACTGTTCTAACATTGGGTCCATTGTTTTGTCCACTGGGCTCATATCTCAGCAGTTTAATTGCTCTTAAAGTGTTTGCACATGTTCTCTGAGAGACATTGATGACATCTTTAGATTGAACAACTCTGATAAAGTACTTCATTTAATTCTTTTGTTTTAAATTGTTACTCTAAATGATCCTTCGTATGAGTGATACTGTTTCTGCCATCTCCATTAATGACAGTATCCTCAACTTATACAACCAGGGAATGTTACTTTGCTTACATTATATATAGGATATAGGATGATCTGCAATACGAAGCTCAGAATGTATTAAGCTGAAAAAGATTTCTATTTTTTAAATCCTCAGATTTCTGTTGACTTATTATTTTTTTCTTTTTTTGCTTAATTATTCGTGTATAAATAATTCTCTATGAGTCTCCACCAGGATCATTCATTGAAGCTCCATTATTTCTACCTTATCTGCTTTTACTGCAACTTAACTACACTTACGGATAGCAATAACTTTAAATTTGCTAATTTATATTTCTCTCACTTCGCTTGATTGTTGCAATCCAACTGTTTTTGGCTTTTAAAATGAGAATAAATATCATTGTTGCAATCTAACTGTTTTTGGCTTTTAAAATGAAAATAAGTAAAATGCCTGTGTCCAAAATTTGCAGATCCTGTACATATGATGGCTGTGAAGCGGGCGCTGCATGTGGCAACTGTCCCTTCTAATGTTGTGTGTCGTGAAGTGGAGCAGAAAAGGGTTTTTGAATTCTGTAAGGCTTGCATTGAGCAAGAGAAAGCTGGCAGTATATATGTTTGTGGGTGTCCTGGAACTGGGAAGACATTGTCCATTAATAAAGTGAAAGAACAACTTTTCTCCTGGTCAGAAGAGGTATATACTCTCATATTCTGTTTGGTTATTTTCTAAAAAGTGGAAAATACTTTTATATGTTATATCAAACATGGTTTTTCCGGGATAAATTTCTTTCTGCTTTTTTTTCATTTATATTTGAGATATATATGCGTAATTGCAACATGTTTTATGGATGCACAAATCCTTATTTTATTTCCGACAGCTTCTACTTGTTCATAAAAACGCCTCTTATTTGAGATGCATAGTGGCATCTTTTATTGCATCTTAACTCAAAACTTTTTTGTATTCAACAATGGTGGATATCGGCTAAAAAATTGTACTTTCATCATTTGATTTTTTTCATGCAGACTCATAAATAATTAAAAGTTGTTTCTGTCATCTAGGCTTAGAAAAAAATATATGGATTTAATTGTTTTCAAGTTATGAAATGAATGTACAATCATGGGCAATTGGAGGAGTTGGCCAATTTTAGTAGTACTTAGTTGACACATCGGTGGTACTGAGTTAACTGCTGGAGTAAGAAGCTGGACTTATTTTGTATAGCTAGTGCTTTGGAAATGAATGCAATGAAATAATGGAGTAATACGTTTAACTTGCATACCACATTTATTATGAGCATGATAGCTTCTTCAGATGTTTAAGAGAACAATACTTATGTACTAAGTTTTGTTTATCTTGTTAAACTACCTGCAAATAGGCTGATATGATTTTATTTTTGCTCTAATGCTGCAGCTTGAGTTTCTTTTGACACGTCATTTTTTGTTTCACGTCCTAGAAATTGATATATGGAATTAAGCCATATAATACTATGGTTATGGGCTTATAATCGGATTTATACTTGTTACCATAACATAACTGGTTTTTTCTTATTAGTGTAATTTTCAGTGTAATTTTTAGCTGATTATATATAACTACCAGGTGGGACTGCAGCCACTGGAATCGCTAGCAATAAATTGTACTTCTCTGAGAAATACTTCAGAAATTTTTAACAAGGTACTAAGCAACTCGGAGAGCAAACATGAACAAATCTCTTCTTTATTTTTTTTCCCTGAAGGTCTATTTTATTTACATCTTCCTTATAGATACTGGAAAAGCTTAATTCTTCTAAAAAGAGAAATGGCTGCTTAACTCCTCTCCAGCACCTGCAGGATTTGTTTTCTCAAAGAAGTTCAATTTCTGGAACAATATTGTAAGACCGTCTCTTGTCTGTAGATGGACATTTTTTTTTTTATACTTGGCTTTAAGCGGTACAATGTCCTATCTTTAAAACCTTAACTATCTGTGAAATTGTGCAACAGGTTGGCAGTAATTGACGAAATGGATTATTTAATAACTAAAGACCAGGCAGTACTTCATGACCTTTTTATGCTTACAACATTTCCTTTTTCCCGTTTCATATTGATAGGTATTTTTTGAGTGTCATAATTTAGTAATTGTGTACCTATATTAGTTTTAAACTTTTTAATGCTTCTATTAAGAGCTCCTAAACCGTTGTTTTTTTAATTTTTTTTCAGGCATAGCTAATGCAATTGACCTAGCAGATAGATTTCTCCCAAAACTGAAATCTATGAATTGTGAGTTGTGTTGTATCCTCTCTCTTGTCCTTTACAGAAGAGATTAATTTTGACACAATAAGGAAGACTCTGCAGCAAAATATGAGCAGAATTCACATTCCGTTGTATTTTCATTGTGTTAGGTAAGCCCTTTGTGGTGACTTATTGTGCATACTCTAGAGATCAAATAATTGAGATCCTTCGGCAGAGACTTACGGTAATTCTGATGTTCATGCTCTTTGCCAATTTAATCTTGTAGTGTGACTGCTGTGCCTACCGTGTTGCTCTAACTACTCATGGACGTACACTTAAATCATTATTAATGTTTAGCTTACTTTTTAATCCACTTTTCTCGTAGCATTGACCCTGACTTTGGCAGATTCTTGGATACAATGTCTTTCAACCTTTAGCTCTAGAATACTGTGCAAGAGTAAGTTGATCTTTCTTTTCATGTTGCAAGGATGACTTTTGTTCCCAAATATTTTGGCTAATTTTTTTTCATGGTGCATGCACTCCTAAATCATATTATTTCTTGTTTAAAACGTGGTGTAGGCGTCCCAAATATCATTGAATGATCTTAAAATGTTTATTTGTGTCATATAAAGCTGTGCATGAATGTTGGTTGTCAGAGATTGAGCACAAAACCTGCTTCTTTGTTTTTGAAGCATATCTGTGAGAAAAAAACTTGATATTTGAGAGGAAAGTTACTGTCCTATAAACAGTGGTGGAACTTGGGGTAAAGAGAAGTTTGTGTGCCAAGTTTTCCGAATCGTCCAAGTTCAGTGCAAGGCCTGTTGAAGTTATATATACAATAGAAGCGTTTTCCCAGCTAGTCCTTTTAGTTTGGTATATTTTAGTTTTTTTTTTTTGACCCTTTTCTTTTGTCTTGGTTTTAGTGCTTACTAAAAAGTCTTGTATTATTATGGTCATAGATGTGGTGCACGAACCTATAAATATTTCATATATTTGTGATTTATTAATGAGTTGTTATATAGGTCCAAGCTGACCCATCCATCTATGCTCTAGCATCCATGCTCTTACAATTAATATCAGTTTCAAATGTAGATGGATGGATGTCTGTGTGCATACACGAACACAACAAATTTTTTTTATATAGTTAGCACTTAACTTTTGTTGTATTCAATAGGATAAGTGAGTTTTTTTACTGAACTGGATAAAGTTTGTTTTGGTACTTTTATTTATTTATTTTTGCCAAATACGATGACACATTACTCTTTCCAAATTCTGACATTTCTAACACAACAGAAAGTAGCAGCTGCGTCAGGAGATATGAGAAAAGTACTTGATGCTTGCAGGTTTAACTCAAAAGCCTTCCTAGAATTTTCCTTTCTAACTATGTTTTTCCGTTTCTTATGTAAAAATTAGGTAATACTTAATATTGTTGGTTTTCTTTTTAATGCATTTGAACGGTATGAGCAATTGTGGATTTCAACTATTCTTTCAATATGCACCAGTGAGCTCTAATTCCGATGATATGATTAGTTAGAGTTTGACCACCTTCCTTGTTTCAGTTGCAAGCATGGAATGCGTTATGTTTAGTAGCTCATTGCATGGAGTTCATAAGTGTATAACTTGTTTTGTGCCCTATGTACAATCAATGAAATTATCTGGGATGTATTTCCATCCTTGATAAAAAGGGGGAAATTTACATTCATACCACACAATTCTTATATATTTGCATATCTAACACCTAAAGTTTGATATTTAAACTTACAATACTTTGGTGTCTTAAAGCTATGCATGAAAATGTGTACTTCACTTTTTAAAAGTTAATAATGATGATATTTTTGACGTGATGTTAAAGTTGAGTGTTATAAATGTATATATGAATGTTTAGGTGTTAGATGTGTAAATACATAAAAATTAAGTGGTATGTATGTGACTGCCCACCAAAAAAATATCATTTAAATAGGTAGGTAATTTTCTTCATCCAATTCAACTTTGGAAAGTAAAGATTAAAATATTGATCGTTCTTTGCTAAAATTTAGAAGCAACACAGTAAATTTACTCCTTTTTATGTTGAAGATGTGCTACACATTAAGCAAACCTTTTTTGCACATTCTAGGACTGCGATTGAGGTGCTTGAGACAGAGTTAAGGGACAGCTCTATCAAGAAACAAGCTAACTTCGTAAGTCATTTAACAAACTAACTCTTAATGAACTTTTATGCATCTTACATTGCCTAATAATGATCTTTAATGGCCATAATTACTTTCCTCTAAGCTTTATTAGATTGCATTGTGATTTGTCATCACTGATTTGCTGGCACATTTAATTTTTACTTCTGCATACATGCGGATATGCTTTTCATCCCTGTTCAAATAGCTTAAGAGTAATAATATCCAAGTGTTTTAGTTATTGAAAGGATGGCTTCCTCATTTGTAGGAAGACCCACCTATCCAATTTATTGTCCATCTTATATATATATATATATATATATATATATTCCGATTGTCTGTTTCAATTTAAAATATGAGCATGTTGAATTGTATTTATATTGCATTGATTAAAGAGTTTTTATTTAAATGCTATTGATGCTTTCTAATGCAATGCTGTGATCTGTCATAAAGGGTAGAAATACTTTTTAATAATGTTGCAGATAACTTTTGATCACATGGATGTTGCATTGTCAAAAGCATTTAAGTCACCAACAGTGGATATCATAAAATCTCTTCCGCAACACCAACAGGTAAACTTTAAGCTTTTGATCAACCATTTGCAACTATAGCCAATTTCGAACTGGATCGTGTTACTGCCAATATTCAATGTGTTGTTTTCTATGAAAAATTAAAAAAGCCTCGTTTGCTTTTTCTCCATGACTGCATTGTGAGAGGCTCTTTCTAATTTCTGGTTGAGGGAGCTATAAAAATCCCTTATGTTATGCTAATGAAATTTGTTATATTGTTTTTATTGCTTTAGAAATTAAATTTTGTTGATTAGTAAGGTTTGCTTGTAAAAATTTGATCTACTCAATTGATAGCTTCATTTGGTATTATGTGAATCACGTGTTATAATTTTTATATGCTTGAAGATGGTATATTGTTGAGAAACATTATGTTTTCTTATATTGATTGGGATAAAAATATTATGATTTATTACAATGGGTGGGTAACTTTAAAAATAATGTTAGTTTTGTTAATGTTCAGCTTCAGCTTGATCATAACAATATGGACTTGATCATATGGTTCAATAAACTTTTGATACATTGAGAAAAAACAATAGCTTTTTATCTCCTTAAAATCTGTTGCAGATAGTATTGTGTTCCATGGTGAAGCTCTTTCGTGGTTCAAGAAAGAAAGCTACTATTGGAGAGGCAGGTTTTTCTTTTTCATGCATTTATTTTTTTCATATATTTGAAATCTGGAGTAATTTGAAACTTTGCTGCTTCTTTTGTTGCATGCCTGAGATGTCTGAACAACTTCTACAGTAAATCAGGATAAGACAATCTACAGCTATATATGAAACAATTTATATGTAGTACATAATGAACTTCTAAAAATCCCTAATCGATTAAAATTACATTTTTTTGTTTATTGCGATTTATATGTTGTACATAATGAACTTCTAAAAATCCCTAATCGATTAAACATACATATTTTTGTTTATTGCGATTTTGAATCTGATCTAATGGCTTGGGTCATCCTACAAATGTTATTACTCTTATGGATTTTCATTTCTGATTTTGTTTATCTAAAGTCCACTGTCTTGCACTTTGATGGACATTAATGCATCTTTGAGCTTATACTTCATTCCTTTGCTTAATTATCTTGAAAAAATAATGTAACGTTACAGCTGAACAAATCATATTTGGAAATATGCAAATCCGCCCATGTCCCTGCCGTTGGATCACTGGAATTCACAGATATGTGTAGAGTGCTCGGTGATCAGGTTGAAGTTAATTTAAAGCATATTTTTTTTTGTATCTTACCTACTTTATTCTGCACTAAGTGTCATCATATCATTCTTTGTTCCAATATCTTTCAGGGACTAATCAAACTTGGTCAGTCAAAACAAGATAGATTGAGGACAGTAACATTACAAATTGAAATTTCAGACATTTCTTTTGCTTTTAAGGTATATAAAATAGATGAAAACTTGTGTTTTCTATTTTTTTTCTTTTAATTTAAGTAAACTTATTAGCTTTACTTAACATATTGCAGGATATTCGATTTTTTAAAAATTGTCTTGAAGATTAGTGCCCTAGCTACAAGGTGATTCACACGAGAGAAACAAATAAGAATAATAATCTTCATTTTTGTTTAAGGTTAGACTTCATAATTTGGTTCCTGCATCACTGAGGCCTGCTTGAGTGATGCAATGAAAGTTACAGCCTTTCCATTAATAATTTCGTTAATCCTATATTTATGATAGCAACAGATTACTGGCCTTCCCCCGATGTAGCCATGTAGGAAACTTCTTCTTTGGATATTATCGCTAGAGGTAATTGGAGGAATGTTGCTAATGAGCAGTCATAGTTTGAAATTCAGCTATGTTAATCGGTCCAGGAAATACCATGATTTGCCCCTTTTATGATGGCATGTTTTTATTGTATGTTTCTGAAATTAAAGAGTTTTGTTTATTGATTTTTTCAATACATTTACTGAAAAGTGCTTTAGTATGTTTTAAAAAATTATTGAATTTTAGGTTCTATTTTATTTTTGTTTTTACTTTTGCTTTTTGTAAAATCTTTTTTGATAGTATAATTTTTATATATTTTTATTTTTATTTGTAAAAATAAGTCATTTTGCTTTTAAAAAAAAAACTTAAAATACTGTCATTTGGGATCACTTTTGTTTTTTTTTTCTTTTTTTGTTTTTTTTTTTATTTGTGTTTTGATTTAAAACAAAACATATTTGGTAGTTGATTAAAAACAAACCCATGAGCATGCACTTGCATGTCACTGCCTTGCACGCGTACGCAATTGCAGCCCCTGCACCCATGTGCTCGACTAGTACTGGCTTGCATAGACCCACGGTGCCACTCCTGCGTACACGAGCACGTGCACAACTTAAGTGCGAGTGCCTGCACACACCCGTAGTGCATGCTTTCATACCTGCCTATGCGGTGTATGCTGCCGCAACTAAATTACTCCTTGACAAAACTGGCCAAGTGCTTGCTAAATCCAATAAGGCGTGCAAGTGCGTGCCAGCGTGCGTGCACCCGCCCGCCCATGAGTGTGCCCGTGCGCACCAACCTCTAATACACAATGTTTTAGGGTTTTGACTAATTTGGAGAAATTTAATACCTGTTTAGGACCTCTAAAGCTTGGCCTAAGTTTAAAAACACATTTTGTTGATTATGATAGCAATTTTTTCCTAGAGGTTGTGCCTCCAAAGCATGAGAGTCTTTTGGAGCTTTTGGGAAGTTTTCTTCCTTAGTTTCGCTCGAAAGAATAAATTTAATATTTATTGTCTTTTTCATGATTGTTTGAAAATTTTTATGAGATTGTAAGGTGAGATTGAGTGCATTTATATAAGAGAGATCCATGAATGTTTGTGTTGATCAGAAAAAAACCTTGATGTATTACAAAGGATTGTCTGGTTCTTTCTTGAGTCTTCGTGTATTTTTTACATTATCTCCCTTCCTTATACTTGTAATAACAAAGTTTATTTTTACTTTAATCATGTAGTGTAACTAATCTTGTCACATTTTTATGATGTAAGCTGTGGATTTCTTGTAGTTTTCATGGTAATTCTCTTTTGTTCCCTCAAAGTCTTTTTGAGCATAAATGCTTAATGTTGATGTGTTAACCTTCTAGTAACTATTTAATTTTTATCAACCTTGATAATAAAGTTAAAATTTTTTGTGATCTATGACCTCTAACCGTTGCATGAAGGAAGGAAAAGATTAATCTAAGAATCCTGAGAGGATATACATATTCCAGTAAGATTCTACAATCATTATAGGGGACCAGAACAAATCTGTGGAAAGCCATGGAGATTGAGGAAGCTTCAACTTCATGGATTCTAGTTTTCTTTTAACCTAGACATAGACATAAGAAGAACATTCTATCGCTGATTGCCAACTATAGCATGGGACCCATAAAAAAACTACAAGAAACCACCTGAACTTTGTCACAGGAGTATGAACATTGCATATCCAAGAAAATCAACACAATTTTCTATTATTTCCTTTCTACCCTTTTAGGTCTGTTAAATTCATCTGCTAATTTTGAACCATTTAAAATAGACTTATTAGTTCAGTAAACTAGAACTTCAGCTGTTGAAATATTTTGGCACTATTCTCATGGGATTGATACACAATACTTTTAACTTCATTATTACTTGCAATGTATACTTACATTGTGTAGCTTACTTACTTCAGATTGAGTTTTGGCGTGTCACTTAGGTAGGTTAGTGCTCAGTTTGGTTGGGTGTAGGATGAGGTTGAGTGCATGTTATTTCAAGTAAGGAAATAAGTAGAGGATGGTGAGTGGATTTATGTTTTTTTTTTAGGTTAGGTTAGGATTGATGGGTTATGTGATGAGTTGTGCGTGCATGTTTAGGGTTTTCATGTAGCGGTTTGTGTTAAAGGTTTGCTTTGGGTTTCAGGTTGGGTAATAAGTTAGAGTTTGATATTCGCCAGTGTAATGTTTTTGGTAGGGGGTGAGGAGAGGGTTTGATATGTTGATGGTGTGATGTTTTAAGTAAGGGTAAGATGTGGGTTTGGTATGTGAGAGCATGGTGATTTTTTTTTAGGGGTGATAGGTAAGGGTTTGGTCTGTGTGAGATTAATATTTTGGGTAGGGGTGAGGAGAGGAGATGGTGAGATGGTTTAGTTTTTAGTATAGGGTTGAAAAGGAGGGGTAAATAGGTGTCTTTAAGGTAGCTAGGAAAATGAGGAGAAAATGGAGGAGATTCAGGTTTGGGTTGGAAAGGTGAGACAAGTAGATGTAATTCTTGGTTTTTTGGAAGAAGTGGGGAGATAATGGGAGAGGGATGGAGATCCATCATGATTTTTTTTACTCAAAATCATGTACAATTGAATTAAAATGAAAAAGATGGAAGATATAAGATTTCATACCTTTGCTTTGCTTTGGATTTTCCTTTGGTTCCTTGCCTTAGTTGTGCTTTCCTCCTTGCATCCTTGCTATTCTTGGTTTTGGATGGGTAGAAGAGAGGAGAGGAGAAGCAGTTTTTGGTCAAGAGAGGAGAAGAAATAAATTTTGATTATTGGGAATGAGAGGAGGGAAATGAGAGAGTTGGGGCTCGATTTTGGCATGAGGGGAAGTTAAGGGGAGGTTTTGGAGGGAAGAAAGGCAAGTAAGGGTTAAGGGATTTTGGGGGAAATATTTTAAAAATGGGAGGGAATTTTGAATTTCAACATGGGTAGTTATGGTGTTTAGGGTGAAAAATATAAGTATTGCTCATTTTGAAGAGAATGAAGCACAAATTCTAATGGTCCAATCTTTTTTGGAAAAGGAGGCTTCTAGCATAAGATATGTCAAGTTGAATGTCTATTTGTTTACAAGGTGGATATGGTAGTTATGACAAAAAATTTTGACTTAAGTTTATTTAGTAGATAAACATACATGAAATTCAGTGGTGCAATTAGTTTTGGTCAAAGTGAGCCCCATTTCAAGATATTTCAAGTCAAAATGTGGGCTCCACCCTATGATAGATAATTTGTGTACTTTGAGTTGGATCTTTTGGATGATTTTAATGTATTAAATTAAGTATTTTTAATTCATATTTAGGTTGGTTAAAATTTAGTTTCAATTTGAGTTCATTTTGGGTTGATTATTAGTAATTATTCTTTTATTCAGATTATCATTGGCTTAAAAGGCCCTCAAATGGAGTAGGATTTGGGTATAAAGGGATTAATTTGAAAGATTTTGATGATACAGCTATACTGACAAAGTCTATTTTGAAAATTAATAATTCATTGAAAATTTTTTATGTGGGATCATTTTTCACGAATGAAAACCCTAAGTGTAAAATTTTATGAAAAAAAGAGGTTCAGTGACCCCTGAACTTGTTTGCATGCTCTTCATGTGTGAATATAAAAATTATTTTGTAACTTACAAAATATAATTTTGATTACCATATTGTCTTGCGGAGAAAAGGATAATTTATGGTGCATGGAACCTCATTCATGCATGCAAATTTAAACTGAAAAGTTTTATGTAAAAACTGCATCATGTAGTCATCAAACTTACTTCATTGGTATTTATATATGATAATAAGCAACATGCAACTTCTAGAATTAAGTATCAAGCCCTACCCTAATCTAGAGAGAATAATTTTCTGGCATTCGTTGTTGGTTGATTTTTAGGTCAATTTTTGGATTTGATTAAAGTTGGTTATATTTAGTTTTGTTTTGATTGGCTATTTTCAATTTTTATATGGTTAGATTTTAGTTTTACTGAATTAAGATTTAACTCAAGATTCAACTCAAGTGAGATTCAACTAAAAGCAAGCTACGAAATAGGTTGACTAAAAAAATGAGGTCAACATGGGCCTTTCCGTGACACAATGACATTAATATGTAATTTCAAACCACTTGAATCTATCAAATGAGTCTTAAAACATCAATCTCACAGAAACTTATAGAATGATCATGGACAATATAAGCCAACACTTTAATCAAAAGTATTCTTTGGAGCCACAACTTTTAAGATGTAATGAACTATGAGGGCTTCCCTTTGTAAGATTACTATATCCTATAATAAAATAAACCCTATCATACTACCATAAGATAAGGGAATAACTTAGTGATTAGATCCATTTAAGGTAACTTTCTCTCCCTCAGGATAGTATATTATTCTTGGAATGACACATCTTTCATTTATATAGAAATCTTTCAAGATCTATGATCGATTTCCAACCCATCACATCGATAAATAAATCTCTACTAGTCATAATTGAACCTTCAGCGAGGAATATTTGTAAATTCAGTTTGGAATATTGCATAGAGCTTGATGATACAATAAAATTAGTAAAATCTAAGCATACAATCAAAATTTTGTGAAAAAGTTTTGTCACATGGCAAGTGTTAACATCCCACGACACTTGTTGAATTATAACTTACAATATCAATTGCATATTTATTATATATTTCCTAAATATCATCATCAACTTATCAACTTTTTTATTCCATTTTAATAGATGGGTATATCTTAGGAAACGCAAAATGACTAAACTTCATTTTCAATGTGGGTTTAACAAAATTATCACAATTAGTAGTAAACTACACTCGATGAAGTAGATTCATATATTAACAACTAGTTAATATAAGTAAAAGTTGGGAGGAAAATATTTGAAGTGGAGTAGTAAGACTAGAAATGTTTTTTTCAGGTTGCTAAAAAAGACAAGAAATTTTTAAATTTGCTCATACATCTCAAAAATCTAAGTATGATGGTAGCCACATATAATTACTATCTCAAGCTACATAATAACCAAACAAATTTTCAATAAGTAATATGATGAATTGCATCTTAAATATTCTTAAAACCAACTTGAACTATAATATTTAATATGCATGCACAACATCTAACATAGAAGAAATACCCATGAAAATGCAACTTTTTTCTTGATTACAAATTAGGTTTAGTAGAGCTAGTAAAAATAACATTATTGCTAGCATTATCTACGATGATAGCGAAAACCTTGTCTTGATGCTTCAAATCTAAAGATTATCGCATATTACTTCATAAATGTGTGTACCACTATGAGATGACACCAATTTTAAAAAAAATTAGGACTTACTTTTTTGTAACATTCAAGTCTAATCAATATAATGAATAACTAAGCACATGTATTCAACTGTCTTATTTGAAGTTCAACGATCAAAAGTTAATGAAACTCCAAATAAATCTTTAAGATATATTTTGTATTATATTTCTCAAATTCATGCACCTTCATATAATAATTTTTTTATTTTGTTCATAGAAACTCTCTCATAATTTAGATTTAAAACTTTTAACAATACTTTAAACTATAATGTTCAATAATGATAAATGAATACTCATGCACAATAATTACCTTAGCAATTATCACTAATTTTATGTTGAAATAGAAATATTAATTTTTTGCATCAACATCAACTAAATGAAATTTAATAATTTCTGCCTTTTATCATATAAGTCAACTATGTGTTTCTCTTATCTTTATTTTTTTTAACATTCTCTCATATGTCTAAGGAGCTATGTGAAGTAGTTCAAGTTTTAGATTTATGAAATTTGGTGTGATAGAGTACACATCCCTAAAAAGAATTTTGAACTCCTTTGATTGTATGTGTCGTCTCAACAAAATACTTCCGTAAAACTCTCCTCTTAGAAGTATTAGGGTCTTTTTTATTGCTATTGTCAATAATCTCTACCTTCAACTCCATGTGCTGTGATCCATGATTCATATTTTTGTTATTATTTTTAACTTCTATTACTAACTCATTGCAAGATGATTCAATCTATGAAAGATATAATGAGGACATGATTGCACATTATATTAAAACATATGCAAACAATGAGTACCACTTTAAAATTTATCAATATGTTACTAAAAATTAAACAATTTATTTTAGCAAAGAATGAAGATAGTATGAAGAGGTGTTCAACAATGAAAAGGTCACCAATGAGGTGATAATTATGTAAAGCTAGTAAAAGTGGGAGAATTAAGTAAGGGCAGTTTCTTAGAGCAACAACTATGAATTCCTTAATCTTTCACAAATTTCTCAAGTTGCCTCAAGTTATGAATGCATTTTTTTTGTTATCCTATGTGCAAAATATGCTAATAAAAAAAAATGAAATTGGAGATAAAAGCAAAAGAACATATCAATACTGAGAGCCAAAGCTCAATATAAACCCAATGAAATATTAGGTTATGCTAAAGTTGTGATCCAAAGCTCAATAAACCACAAATAAATTAGTTCCATAAAACTTTTGAGCTTATTATACAAATTAAATCAATATGAACATTGGAATCTCATATCATGTTAAAGACGAAAGTCAATACCTTTGAACTTACAATATTTCCATATAGCACACAACTAGTCATAGAATCTTAAATTTTTTCCATCCAACAAAATGCCTAGCTCGCTAATTAGTTATTATACGATATAATAAAGTAAATAGATCTTAAGAATTGTGGAAAAAATACCAAAAATTATCTATTGGATAAGAGTTGAGCTTCCAAACCAAAGTGACTATGAAACTGAACATGATTAATAACATCAAACATATGCCAAAGCATTTAGAAAATGAGATTTTAAAATAATTTCACTACTCTTTGAAACTTCAAAATAAACTCCCAACATATGATGGACTTAATAGGAGAAGCCTCAAATTCTCTAATGGTAAAAGAAAGGCTTCCCCACTCTCCTTCCTTCCAACCTCCAAGCACTCCTTAATTTCACAAAGTGGCATTTTATAGTTGGAACTATGGGAAGATTCAATGCAACTTTCCTCAATAAGACAGCAAATGCAAAAATTGAGTTAATATATTATTATCTTAAGTATATTATGATAGTTTTAAAATTCTTGAAAAAAAAAACATGTTCATCTTAACACAAATATACTAAATTCTAACATCTAACAAAAAAAAAAAGAAAGAATCAAAATAACAAAGACATTTTTAAATATTTTTTAAAAAAAACAGCATCGTGCTTAGCAATTTCCTAACGGTAATACATATGTAAAATATAATATAAAGATGCTAAAAATATATACAATGTCTTAGAGGAATACAAAACATTGAACCTAAAAGAAAAGCATGAATTCTAAGTCATTATTTTGAAAGTATCAGAATATCGAAGGGATCAATTAGCTTCAAACAATCCCTAAGCCATAACAATGCAGAAATTAAGCAAATTTGCGTCGGCCAAATCAGACGCAAATCGAAGGTAAATAAAACGATATTTGAGGTTTATCGTCGGATTTACGTTTGATTTTTTTTGCAGGTAAATCAGGGGTTTATAATTTTAATTTCGTCAATTTTGTATTGGAATATTCCGACACAAATAATTTGTCGGTTTTTGCATCGTAATAGTGTTGGATTTTCTTAGCCTTCACGTGCTTCAAATTTTACGTCTAAAATCATGGGATAATAAAGAGCATCGTCAGATTATCATCAAATTTGTGGCAGATATAGCGATGATCGATGGAATATTTGTCACTTTAGCATCAAAGTTTTCGACGCAAAAATGGACGCAAATTCGACTGAGACCTGTACCATAGAAAAAAAATTCAAAAGATCAATTATATTTCCATAATCAACACAAAACATATAATCTATATCACTTACTACATTATATCCAACCATATAACAAATCAAAGATTTAAAAAATATTATTAATAAAAAAGAAGATAATGACAAATTGTCCCAAATAAGAATAAAAAGTTAACAAAAAATTTCACAACAAATATTCAAAATAATAATTAAAAATAAAATAAAACAAAAAAAAATACTCCCTCTACGGATATCATTAATCACTTCCCCTGGCAATTTGCTAAAGTCTCTGCCATGCATGCTATAGAGTTCTGAACCCTATGTTGGCCTTCTAGCATCTCCTTGCACAACTGGCAGATCTCTTTGTTCATTGTAGCCACCTACCTGGCAGGAGCCTCCTGGTCTTGCTGTGAGGAGCTCGGGAAACTTAGTATGGGACCACGTGAGAGCTCAACTCGAAGGCTATGCCCTTCGCTCCAAGGATATAAACCCTCCCTTTCTTCTTTACCACAGCCTGGGCCCGAAGCTCGTACTCGCGCTGCACAATTGTAAATTGACTACCACTGCTGCTGGCGAAAGTCTGAGACTGAGTCGCCAAGTGCCTCTCCCGGAGGTGTTCAAACGCCTCCTGCATAATTTAAACAGTGTTTAATTGATATTTTCAATAGTTAAATAAAAAAAAACTTTTAATTTAAGGTTTATAAGTTATAGCAACTTGTCAAAAATGCTCTGAGCCCCACTACATAATCTCCAGACACTCATGAGTTCGAACATGCAACTTGACAATGGAGGGAGCACGGTTCACTACTTATCCTGCGTAGCGTACAAAATTGTTTAGTGCTACAAAATTACTTTAAATATTGAATTAATTTTTAAATATTTAAAAAATCTTATCAGCCTCCTATAATGCTTCAAGTGGGGGACTAGTCGCAGCTCCCTTGACCCCCTCCATCACTCGGTTCACCCAGTTTGTCTACCTATTCCTTTCATAATCAGGAGAGACCCAAGTCGTGATCAATTAACCCTAGAGCCTCTCACTAATCAAAGCAAGTTGCTCACCCCTCCCGCGGACTGCAGTGAAAATGTCTCTCAAGCTATGCTTGCCCCAATTCTCTAAGATTTGGCAAATTTGATGGTTGTGCTCTGGGTGATAGGTGAATGACCTTTGTAATATAAAAAATAATTCATGTGTTAGAATAAAAAATTAAATCAAATTTACAAATATGATTCAAATTACATGATCGTACCTCAAAATCCTTGAACCACAAGTCCCAAGCGGCTACAAGGTTTCGCTTTAATGAGGGATAGAACTGTTCGTATCTGTTCCTGATAATCTCTGTGATGCAGATGACATGCATCTAGTGGGGAATTAATTTGCTTAAGAAACAAATTAGTTACAAAAAATTATATAGCATAAAGAATAAACATAATGCAGTTAAACATAACTTACGAGTTGCCTTTTCGCAGTAAATGTAACCTCGGAGGGGCATGAGTCGACGTGCCATGCTCAAGTGGTATCGAGGTAGGTCAGGCTGGAAGTGGTGGGGCGGTAGGTGTGTTAGCAGTAGTAGCAGTCACAAAAAGTGGGGGAGTAGGTGCGGAAGCAACAGGCGTTAGAGGAGACGGAGTAGTAGCAGGTGCGGAAGCATGTCATAGAAGGGGTGGCATCATTAGGTGTAGGAGCAGGCGTCACAAGAAGGGTGGTGGTAGCGGGAGCGGGAGGCGTCACAGGAGTGGCAGTAGCGGGTACGGGACCAGGTTTCACAGGAGTTGTGGCAACAATAGGCGGGGGAGCAGTAGTAGAAGCAGTGGCAGAAGTAGACAACCTCTTCTTCCTCAACGGTAGACAGTCTCTAGTGTCCCTAAACATGGAGTCTCTGAAGTGGCTGACCACCTACACCACATGTAACCATCTACAAACAAAAGAATGACATTAATAAGATTGGTACTGATATAAAAAAAAAATCATAAGCAGAAAGAAACATTGCAATAAAGTTAAAATGCAAGTAGCAACTATGTCTAAAAATAGGAAAAACGTGAGTAAAGGGCTATGCCTTAATACAAGAAAAGTAAAAGACAAAAAAACTAGTAGTAACCACAAATCTAAAATTACATATGTTTGTTATTAAGTTTCATCTGAGGAATTCATCGTCGAAGATGAACCTAAAATTTTTTTCTTCACTCTCATCCTCATCCTCATCCATACCATGAGCAACATCTTTAAAAATCCCCTTGGTATCATCTGATACAAAACATTTATCATCTACGCCACCCAGAATACGCAAATCTGACATACTTTTCCCTAGGTGAATTAGTTTTATAGAACCATGCAACTCAATAGCTTTTCTTAGTTTAATATTCACAACTACAACCCAATCAACATGTCCAAGCTGTTGATAAATCATCTGCTCACAATATTGTTATTTGGAATTTTGAATTAGTTAGCATATAACTGGCATTCTCAATAATAAATGACAGTATATATTGAGTTTGGGGACCATGAATCTTATTTTATAAATTGTTGGACTTCGACACAGCTCATCAAGATGTACAATGCAGCGATGAATCTCTTTATCTTTTAGACACTGTGTATCATGCCTCTCTGACGGCTCACCTGATATCTGATATACAGATAATTCTGGCTGTGAAGATATGTCACATACGATATAGATTGTTTGATGGCCTTTCTCAAAATAAAATGAGCAGAAAATTATTATATTTTGCAACATACATGCTTCACAGATCGATCCCTCCGGATGTACTTTATTCTTAATCATTTTTTTGATTTTATTTAAAATTCTGTAGCATAGATATTTTACATTGAATATGATTGTCGTTTAGTGTGAAATAAAATGCTATTTGTAATGTATGCATCAAGAAGACATTCCTCGCCAAGGGATACATTCATTTGCACTGCATTAGACACCCTAGTATAACCTCTTAACATAGATATATAGGTAGATGCTCCATAGAGTCTAAAATTAGGAGTAAATAGTCGCTCAAGTTTACATAATAATAAAGAAATTCTCTCATCAAGCTGTCTCAACGAGTCAACATTCAGTGTCCCTGCACACAACTCTTTGAAGAATATATTGACTTCGATCAAGGGATTAAGTACTGGATTTGACAGCAAATGCAAGGGTTATAAGCACTGTAGGAATATATGGAAGTCATGAATTTTTGTGCAAAATACCTTCTCATTCCCAAGTCAAAAGAACAGCTCAAATTTGAAACACAACCACTGGAAAACTTCAAAGAATTCTTCCTTTCAAATACTGTCCATTGATCTACTGTAAGACAATCTGCAACTTTCGGTTTTATTAATTTACCTCCAATTGTTTCCTAAAGTTCTAAGCTCCGCATTTTGCAACACTCTTTCAGGTCCATTTTAGCTTTCACATTAGCTTTTTTCTTACCTTGCTATCCATTACAACATTGATGATGCTATCAAAAAAATTTTTCTCATTGTGCATAACATCGATATTATGTCTAATCTGATTATTCATCCAGTACGGAAGATGCCAGAATATACTGCACTTAGTCCAATTATGTGTGACACCATAATTAAGGAGACGAGCTGAAGCTAACTCTGATTTCTTAGTGATCTTTGGTACTTCACCAATCTTCTACAATATTTCGACTCCAATAATCATGGGGGGTGGACTTGATCTCTCAACCCTATTTTTGAAGAATGTTTCTCTTCCTTCTAAATGAGTGATTGCAGTGAATAAATTTTTAGTGGCAGTCAAACCAATTATTTTTTCTGCCATGTTTCAGAGTAAATGCCTTCTATATATCTATGCGGCAAGCATAAGCCAATTTCCCGGTTGTTCTCTAACTAGGTAGTATCCCATATGCCAGAAAATAACTAAGTGTTCACATGATAGCCGCTCTTAGTTGAAAATTTTGTTTTGTAGTGATGTCATACGTAAGCACACCCTCTTCCAAAACATTTGAAGCTCTTCAATCAAAGGATGTAAGTAAACGCCCATTTTCCCCTTTGGGCTATGTGGACCTGGTTTGATCAATGTTAGAAATAAGAACGATAGAGTCATGCACATATCAAGGGGCAAAGTTTATGGCGTAATGATCATTGGCCAACATAAGTATGGAGTTGTAGCGTGACAGTACGGGCTGGTGCCATATGCTTAGATCCCAAGTCTAACATTACGTGCTTCAGCTGCAAAGACTGGGTAAGTACGATCAAAATGTCTTCAAGCCTCACTATGTGACGAATGACTCATCAAGCCAACATCAACTTATCTAGTATTGTGCCAAGTCATGTGAGGAGTTGTACACATGGAAAGCGGACAATCTTTGAAGCTGATGTATGAGTAGAAAATAAAAGAGATGCTTGTATGAAGTATTTTTTTGATTTTTACTCTTTTGCCTCCTTTGTTTGAATCTACCTACACCACAAAATCGGCAATTTATCTTGATTGCATCAGCCTTGTAATAGATTATACAACCATTAACACAACAATCGATCTTCTGACAATGTAACTGTAACTTTGAAACTAATTTCTTAGTTCTGTACATGTCATCCGACACTAAATTCCGTGCATGGTTTGTCTCTTTTAATAATGTTGCTACCTGATTGAATGCTTCTCTGGGCATGTTAAAATTAGATTTGATGATCAATATTCTCAGTGTCACTGATAACTCTATTTGTTTTGTATAAGCAAATAAAGGTTATTGTGCAACATTCAGTAAGTCATAACTATTATGATTCGTTGTTCGGTCTTTAAGGTTTGTGCTGAACAATTTAAACAAATTGAGCTTTTTGAGCATCAAGAACAATTTCTTCATATATGTCACGATCAAATTCCTCTGTAGGAAGGGCATAACTTGTTGAGGCATCTTCTTGCTCAAACTGAACTTTAGGTTCTTATTAACCATGTGCAGTTCTGTAGAAATAATTAAGTTTGAATCCCTTTTGGTAAAGATACAACTTAACTTTTTTGGGTTGCAAAACACTTGATTTTTGTGCTTCTCATAAGGACGTCGAAACTTACCCTTGGAACGATAAATAAGTAGCTGTGATGCCACCTGTATGAATTCCTTAACACTATTTAAGAACTTTTCTGTGAGTCCTTTTCGTCCTGGATATAATCTGTTATACATCAAAACTCTCAAATTATGAATATTTATCTACAACATAAATGTAGCTTCACAGATCAGTACAACTATTACGAAAGATAAAAGTAGTCAATACTTATTAATATGTATAAAGGATGATTATGCTTGGTTGTTCGTGGGAGCTAATTCTAATTGAATAAACTGACCCCAAAAACCTCTCTAATGTAGCTCGTTTCATCTGGTGAAGTCAACACTATTTGATCAACCATATTTAAGAGACTTATTTGAAGTGATTTATTTTTTAAACAATAGACACAATGCATTCCTCCACTTCAACCAACCAACGTGAATTCTACCACTAACAATCCTATATATATCACCATCACTGTGAACAAGTTCAGATGAACTCCTTCATTCAACCAATCAACTTTGAATTCTACTAATATTATTCCCATCTATGTCACCATCACTTTGAACAATAGACCCGATCGAAGCATGTTTCCCTCCACTTCAACCAACTAACACTAATTCTACTAATAACAATATCCTTATATCACCATCACCTTAAAATCAAACTCGATGCATTCCTCCACTTCAACCAATCAACACCAAAACTTCATTTTTTAAATACGACTACCTAAACACCAAAGCTTCATTTTTTACATACAACATAACACCAAAACTTCATTTTTTACATACATACCACATTACCTAGATATGCATTTCATACATATCACTCAATTCTTATGTATTTACACACCTAAAACATAAACTTCATTTCTTACTTACATACCACTTACTCTTATGTATATACCTACCTAACACAAAAACTTCAATTTTTTCATACATAACACATTATCTATGCACTTCATACATATCACTCAATTCTTATGTATATACACACCTAACACCTAGACTTCAATTTTTACATGCATATCAGATATAAATGAAAATACTAATGCAAATAGACTTATGTTCTTCAATGCTTTTTGATAGGAGCGGAGCGGAAGAATGAAAAATATGGGAGCTTAAATGGTCTCTCGAAGCTCGATTCCGTCATTACCTTTCAACTAGCTCTAGTAGCAATTGCATCGTGAAAGTTCGTTCGAGAAGGCGATGGTTTTGAGCAAAACTGAAAGGGAGAGGGAAAGCGGAGAGGGGAAGCTTGCGAGGGTTTCAGACAGAAGGGGAGACCTAGAGATGTAGAAAGAATAAATGAAATTTATGTGCGTGGGATGAGTTTATTAGGTCATTTATGTCAGATTTCCGTCAAATTTGCGTCGGATTTAGTTCGACGCAATTAAGTTATGTTTTGCGTCGCTTTGTTGGACTCAAATTTGATGCTAAATCTATTGCAACTCCAATTGAAGTTTCGCCATTTTTTTGAGTACTTTTCATGTTGAATTTTTGCAGAATTTGCCGCAAATATTAAAATTTTTTATTTGCTGCTTAACTGCTGCAGATACGACGCTAATATTTGCGTTAGAAAAAGTCAATGCAAATATCAAATGCTAATAACAACATCTCTGTAGTGTAAATATTGATTTTAAATAAATTTAAAATGCCCATCAACTGCGAAAAATATGACCCAAATATAAATCACAGTATAAACAGATTGATGAAGAGAGGAAGATATCACAATACCTGATTGTTGTTCTCCTTAGAAGAAATCAAATATTAGGAAGCAAAATAGGAGAAGCCAAACACTAGCTTTCACCTTTCACGTTTTGCTAAAAAAAAGAAAAAAAAAGAGAAACAGAATAACAGTGAAGAGGCAGCCGAATAAAGGTTAGGGTTTCTATTAGATTTATATATTTATTTGGATTTATGATTTTAGATGTAGGATCTTAAGATTATGGCTAGGATTGAATTCATATTATTCAGATTAAAACATTCAGTTTAATAGAATTTCATATATTTTATAATTTTTAATTTTTACTAATTAGCAAAAAATTTAATTAATTATTAATCTTTGTTGGCAATCAAGTTATTTAAAAGTAATAGTCATCAATTATATATTTATGCATATAGTTGTTTAATTAGCTCAGGTCAAAAAGAGTGGAACAAACTATCTCTTAGAGTTTGACTAGTTTACATAAAGAGCTTAAGAATTCTTTCTTGTTCAGTGCGTTTACTTAGAAAATAAATTGAACACGAGCTATTTAACAATCCAAATAGAATAAGTTCATAAACGTTGAGCTATTTTTGACAGCGCTAGCAATAGAAGTTTTATTTGATTTTAAATTGTTTTTCTATTAGATTGAATAACTGAGCAAGCATTAAAAATTTTTATTATCCAAATACATCATATTTTAGTTTGCTTTAAAAGAAACTTAGTGAAAAACCGACCGTAGTCAACGACAGTCCATGATCAATGAGATTTGTAGGTTTTCTTTTACTGATTTTAAACAAGCAATAGTAGCCTATTTGACACCTTATCCTAAGTTTACTTTGAAGTTGAAGAAAACACAAGTGACATTCCAATATAAGCATATCTCATCGATTGCCAAATCATAGCAAATGAAACTCCGGAACTATTCTTCACTAGTCTCTGGCATAAGAGAAACACCAGAATTTTAGGAAGTTGAAGCAAATAAGCATATCAGTGGGACTGATTGTGTTTTCCTGATTATGACTAGGCAGCTTTGGTTTTCAGGCGAACCTGTCATTGTTCATCCATAAAAAGCCCAATATATTTCCTTTCTCTCATTTAACTTTTTCAGCCAATTCCCCACAACTAGGTGGTTGGTGGTATTCATGGAACATTATTCATTCCTGAACTGCTGAACTTGCTCTTTTAGAAAAGTTAAAACATAAGCCAGGATTTCTTAGAGGACTTGAATCCCTGCCTTCAGTAAAAAATATTGCTGTCATGTTCCAACTTAGATGAGATGCAACAAAAGCATATTTTTGAGCTTCCGCGTTTTTTTTTCTTCAATTTTTGAGAGTGAAGTCATGGTTAATGTCTGCCACTATCTCCATAAAATCCCCACTACATAAAGAAGGATTGAAAAGGAAACAGAAGAGGGCAGTCATCCTACATAATCCGGCCATCCTTTGAATGAAAACCCCAAAGTGTCTGCCATAACAAGGGTTCACTTAAATCACTTCTGGTATCAGGGGCGAAGCCAACCTCTTAATTGAGGGAAACTGTCCCCCTAGACTCAACGTAAGAGGGGCTAGGGCAACAAAGATCAAAGCAAATATTTTAGAAGGGGCAAAACTGATATTTTAGGAGAGACAAAACGCTAAATTGCTCTTCTATATTAATAAAAATTATATTAATAAATATCTGAATTTGACGGGGGGTAATTATCCCTTGTGGACCCTACCTGCTTCTACCCGTCTGCTAACTATTATGCCAACTCGAACCAACCAGTGCAATACTGTCTCATATTGAAGTAGAAAGCTTAGCATGCATGCACTAAGCTTGGCAGCAATTCCCTGCTGGGGACCCTCTCAACTGCTGTACTTATTTTAGCCTTCAAAGCTTTTCTTATCAGGAGCTGTACATTTTTTATGGTCACCTCGCCTTAAGTTTCCTCGTTTTGTGGTTACAATGCTGCATTTATTCATCCTTCATTCTTTTCAATACATTGTTATTTTCTCATTTGCTAAATTATGAATTTCTGCAAGTAATTTTAGCAGAACATTCATTGGGATTCAATGCTTTTTTTCTCGTAGCATGCACAAATCAAACACGTAACCTTAGAATAGGTATATAATCAGCCTCATCATATGTGACAAGTCTTACTCAAGCAAATGCCAGTTATTGCTGTACAAATATTCTGCTTTATGGTTTCAGTGGGCACTTATGCTATTTAGCAGTCATTTTAAGTATCTAGCTAGCTTAGTGGCATCGGGGCATCACTTAACCATCTGCAGTGGTTTCTTTTTTCCGACGTGTCCCTCAAATTATAATATCAGACAATTTTTTGCTCTTTATTTTTACAGCGGAGATAGATTAGGAAAACTCCTGGGCTGAAATTGAATATTGCAGAATTAGTTTTACGGTTTTGCTTGCAAGTTCGATGTTATTGCCATTTTTGAGGAACTTGGCTCAAGGCTGCATGTATATGTATATTGTTATTGTTGTCATAAGAAGATCTATCTTGTTGTTGTAAGTTAAATTAAATATGTTACTATATGATTGAAAATAGCTGAGTTCTTGTCGGGCTTAAACATGTCACCAGTGTCACGCAAATAGCAACATCTCTGTCTGATCGGCCACCCATATTTGACCGTCCGGCCACCTATATTTGACCGGCCGGCCACCTATATTTGACCGGCCGACCACCCTTCCAAAACCTGCTGGCCATCTCCCATGATCAAACGGGCCGGCCATCAAGTTTCAATATTGGTGCGGTGAGCATTAATAGTGAAACAAAAAACCGACGGCTTTTTGCAAGTTTGATGTTATTGGGAAAAAAAAATGGGCACATTGACGATGAGAAAAATCTTAAACATAGAAAAAAAAAAACAAAACAAAATGAAAAAGGCAAAAAACAGAAGGAGAAAACCCTCTCACACTCTTAACATCCAAAAATCCGTCTCTAAACCCAACTAAAAAAAGCTATGAAGGTGGTTCCCTGCCCAATAACGACAAGTTCCGTGAAGGATATGAGAAAAATTACCCCAATTACGTGTCTCGACGGTTACCCCCATGAAGGCAACGACAAGATCCGCCTTTATTCTGACCAAAGGCGCAGCTCGACCGAGAGGTGACGATCCAACCAAGCAAATGAGATAGTAAGGAGTAAAACTTGAGTTGGGCAAATACCACGCCTAAAAATCTAAAAGCCAACCGACAATCTTCTCAATGAATGGGTCACAAATCAACACATCAAATATCAACCCCAAAAGAGCAATAAAAACCAGAAAAGACTAAGGGAGTATAACTAGTCGTTCACTGAAATTATATTATATATATTTTGAGTCATTCATTCTTATTGCAGCTACACTTCTAATAAGCAAAAGACTTAGACGCTTTATGTATGACATAAAATATCAGTTAAAACACGCATCACCGAAGTCACGGAAGCAACAACACCTCCGTCCAATCGGCCACCCCATAGTTAGCCGGTCGTCCACTCTGGCTGGTCACCTATGTTTTATTGGCTGACTACCTTTCTTAAATTGATCGGCCATCACCCATGATCAAACTAACTGACCAACATATGACCAACCAACTGTCCACCCTGATCGACCATCATAGGACCACCGATCGACTAGACTATGATCGACCACCCCTAACGTTCGACCTGCTACCTTTGGACGACCACCCAAAGCCGATGAATCTTACTGACTGGAACACTTCAGAACATTAGATCTAGATGAGGAAAAGACGAAAATGACCTATACTACCCTCAAAGAAATGATACTTTTGTAATATCATGTTCCCCCTTTTATCTTTCTATAAATAAGAGAACCTGTAACATGTAAAGGATCTCTCTCAAGTTCTCTTCTCACCCTCATATGTAGGGAGAACTCTCCCCTGCCCCTCTTTTGTAATCCCCAAATTCAGTGGAATAAAAAAGGCCAAAGATCTCACGAACACCCCTCTTCACTCGCCACAAGAAAGGCCTTTCTCTCTATTCCTTTCTCTTTCGCTCGAACCTTGTGTTCTATGCCCTTGGCTTGGTCTACAGGAAATATCTGGTTTCAACAGTTACCAATTTCATTACATATGCAAACTATATGGGTGAATACTTGTTATTATGCATAAATGCTTGCCTTGTAGGAAGTTTATGCAATTTTTAAGCTTTTAAAAGGTACTTTCTAGATATTGAAAGGGTGATGTCTTATAATACTTAGAGCAACAAAAAGACATTGCTTAATGTAATATAGGCTAAAAGACTTTTTTATTGGAATTAGGCTTAAGTATACGAAGGCGACTACTTGCTATCTTTTTTTTTCATAGAGATAAATTGTAGAACCCAGTCACATTCGACTTTTTTGTTATTTTGTGGTCGTTTGGTTGCATTGTTTTTTCTTTATTTGAATGCAACATTTTGTTCAACGTCACTTGTTTGATAGACCACAAGAAAACCATCAACGTATAGTCAAGGGGTCGTAAAATTATATAAAAGCCATAAAAAACATGTTCCATTAAAAATCCTCTTTTAACTCTACAATCTACACACTTGCAATCGTAACAGTATAATTAAAACATATCATAACACATTAACAAAACTAATGAACACATAAATCATATATATAATAAAAAAAACAATTGAATTAAATCAAATGAAATGTATAACCGCACAGGAATAATAATATTTGATAACAATAAATTCTTTAGAACACAAAAAAAAAACTTCTACTCATCCTCTTGTGTCCTCTCCTCATCCTCATTATCCCCACCCTCTTCTTGTACTGGCACCTTTCTTTTTTGTAGTTCAGCACACACCACCGCTTTGATCTCTACACCCTCATCTTCGATCTTAGGGTGACTACCTAGGCATCAACATCAGCAGCAACTTGATGATGCATCTCCTTCTATGAAGTGGAAGTGGATGCATCAGATGTGCTAGAGGATAGACATGAATCATTGGTTAGTGCCTGTGACCCCAAACTGTAGACCATATCCTTCTTCTTCTTGCTGACAACCTTCCTCTAGAGGTTGTGCTCAGAAGGATCGTGAGATTTGCCTAAACCACAACTTAACTGCTGAGGTCTGCTCTCTTTGAGCCTTTAGAAGGCCTCATACAAAACATATGATTAATGAAAGTGAGAGAATAAATAAATTTCGATAGTTATTTGAATTTTATACTTATTAATCTTGTGAATTACTTGGGTCACCTGCGATATGTTTTCCACACAGTACTTATTTGACTATCGCATCTAGGTGTACTCATGTAACTCTGCAACACTTGGCTCCTGCTCTTTCTTCAGTGTCTGTCAGTGTAATGAAATGGTTAGCATAAATTTAGTATAAAATAAGATTTAATGCAAAAAAGATGAGTTTTGCCAGCCTCCAGTTGTACACCTATGTAGGAGCGCTCCATCGGTGTGCTTCGAGGACCTTAGCCTCGCAGTCAGAACGGCAATTCAGCTTTTCCTGGTCCATCTTCCTCTAATACTCAAGAGAGTCTCAACTCTGAGCACTATGGCAAACACATCCTCACTCAGCCACAAGGGCGCTCACATGTCCAATGTATATCGCCAAACTGGTCGCCCAGACGATTGCTCGCCTTGTGCTGGAAGTTCTTGTGGTTGTGTGCCTCCTTCTCGGGGGACCAGGACCAATATTTCCGTATATTAGATTAGAAAATTTTAGATTCATAAAAATAAATGCATAATTGTAATTACTGTGCTCAACAGAGCTTACCTTAAATTCTCCAAACCACATATCCCAAACTGTCATCAAGATCTCCCTCTAAATTAAGTACGGATTATCATACTTACTTTCAATTATATCTCTGATGGAATGAATGGCCTGTGTGGGGTGGGACTAAATCTAAAAATAAAATATTATTGGTTCTATATTAAATTTAAAAAAGGTAATAATGTCAATATTAAATTAAAGTTTATATGTTCTCCACTACCCGAAGCTAATGACGGCTGCTCGTGCTACTCAAACTGGTCGACTCATCAATATCAATTGATGTTGACGGTGCTAGTGGCTGTGATTGCTGTGGCCGGTGGTCGTGATGGTGTTGAAGGATGGGCAGTTGTGGTGTCGTGTTCTTGACTGGTTGAGGTGTTGGTGTGGTAGATGGGACTGTAGGCAGTGCCAGTGTGGTGGTCTCAATACCACCTCATCTATGGCCTTGTTGGTTGACGGACCTCCGCAAGGCAACACGTACCCTGATGGGGGGCAGTTCGCCTTTCGCTCTAGAAGTCATCTGCTGGTAGGAAAGTAAATTTAATTAACACATCCACATACTACTAAACAAGAAAGTATCATAATATGCAGTAAAAAGAAAGGATAACATTTTACAATCTATAGACTACTGAAGCTAAAAAATAAGTGTACATAATAAACAGAAGGGAAAATTGTAAAGTGTAATATACAATTTACTGAAACTAAAAATCTAGAAGTATAAAATAAAAACAAAATAACACTTACACATCTTCGATAACCTCCTCTAATGCGTCACTTGATAATGTAGTTAAAATTACTTCTTCCAAACCATTGCCATAAAAATTCAATATCAATTTTTTAGTGTTCTTCATCAACATCCCCTCAATTTACCCTTTCATCGATTGTGTCAAGTGGAATGTACATTTCTATTTTCCGATGAGTTGGCTCAATTGAATTCTGAATATCAATAGTCATTATTGGTTTATCGACTATGACTATTGCCCGCTCTACTTTATCTGTTATTCTATGGGAATATGGAAGATAAAAGTCTTGACTTGTTAGCCTTGGCGGTCATTGTGGTCGATAATGGTGTTGTGGTCATGACTAGTTTATGAATGGTCATTGCTATTACTTATTAAAATAACTTATAAGTTAACACCCAACCAAATGGCGGGATTCTAAATAACCTACGAACTATGGATGTCAGTTAATCATCGTTTAGAGTCGATAAACTATTTTGTCGGTAATAATAAAAAAACCATGAGCAAAAATATTACTATAGCTAGGTCACAGTATGTCCTGTATATAAGCCGTAGTTAATAGTTGACCTAATAAACTGTCATTATGTCGTCACAAATTGTTAAATTTTTTTCTTACGTATATTTTGGTTGTCTGGTTAACTTATCCTTTCATAATGTAAGGAACATCCTAGGTTGATGCAAGTTGCATGTCAATTGTCATGCAACTAGAGCAGCTTTCTTTAATGCCAGGTCAACAATATGGAGTCTCTTCTACTTGAAATTTAGTCTGTAGCACTTGACAATTCTTCTTCTAATATCTTCTTGATTCATTATTAGTTGGAATTTCAGCTCTTTAAAAATTTGAGTACTATCTCTAACTCTTCATCAAATTTTCATCATTCATTGAGTTTTCTTACTTCGTACTTATAGACGGCCATAATCCATTAACTGTGTAAAGTGTGTTTGACAAGCAATGTTGCTTGAGCACTATGTGTTGGCATGAAGAGTGTATACCTAGTTGCTGATAATAGAGCTGTCTTGATTGATCATATACAAAGGGTTGGACGTCTACCCATTTTGTTGCCCTTGTACTTTTTCTTTAGAGGTTTTCAAGATTTGTTTGTTCAAAGTCCCAGATCGAGCATTTGCCTTCAAGTGGTGTGTTGAGAAAAAAAAAAGATCTTTTTCTTTGTCAAAAGTTCTTGAAGGTATTATTTAAAAAGTTGCAAGGTCAATAGTATTACATGTGACATTTCAAGTAAACATATGTTATTAATTCATATGGAATTGTAAATATTTTTTGCATTAGTTTTGGCAAGTACCTTAGATTATATTTATTTGGTGAAATAGTCGATCATAATAATTTTGGACCTATTTTGCCATTTCACTGATGGAAATAGACGAAGTAAGTCCATACACAACACCTCCATTCCACCCTCACTCATTAAAAGAAAGTCTCAAAATTAAATGTAAGCCTTTTTCCATTGTAAATGAAATTTATAGCATGTTATTTCGCCAAATCTGCCTTTTTTTTTAATTTGAACTAATGACTATTATTATTATGTCCGTTTTGGTTCTTTTTAACTCAGAGTTGCAAGCTTATTTAATTTATGATTCTTCTTTTCAAATAACCTTCTTTCTTGGACCACTAAAATGTTTTAGAGATGAAGAAAAATTAGAAAGGGAGAAAATACAACAAAACTATACAAAGAAAATATAAAAGAATGAGGAGAACTTCTATAAGTGATTTTCATGTGACAAATCAAGAGTGTTTGCCCAAAAAATGAGAAAAGGTCAAAACACCTAGAAAACATATCCTTGAAGAAAACCTTATATAGATAACCCACATTATAGCCAATGTGTCCAAATTTATATTATTATTTTGAGGTGAAGAGTAACTACAAAAAAAAAAAAAACATGTCACTTTGGTTAATTACATCTTGGGGGAACCCAAGAATGCTCTCGATCAAAGCAATCTTGCTTGCATATTGTGATAACTAGTGAATAGGAATATAAAAAATTACTATTATCATCTGAAGTAGGATCATCCCTATACTTCAAAGCCATATCAGGTCATAGAGTAGAAGGTGAATCATCATATTCCATATTGACAGTGACCTATCAGGAAATGTAGCCTAAATAACATCAACGGTGTGTCCATGGAATGTAATTGGCTCCAATGGTGTATATCAATAATAGGTAAAGAATTCC